>QRFB01013216.1:0-25587 GCA_008931105.1 Oenanthe javanica
TATTCATTTATCGAGATTCTACTGTATATGTTAACAAGTGTAGTGGCCTAGTTATATTTTAAAAATTATTATAATTTAGACGCATGTTATTATATTAATATAAAAACATCTTTCAAACTAAAACAAATATAAATTTAAAAGAAAATATTAAATAATAAAATAACATGTATTAAGATTAACCCTGATATAAGCTAGTATTAATAATACAAAAAATAACATATTTTTGTAGAATTCAATTTTTCCACATCTACAAACCTTTAAGGCTTTGACAAATAATGTATAAAAAAATAAAATAAATGTGTTTAAAAAAATTGAAACCTTAATCAAATAATTTATACATTGTTAAATAAATGTATTTTCTTAAGAGTAATTAATGTATAGAAAACAAGATAATTGTGTTTAAAAAAATTATAAATTATATTATAATTCTAAGCGAAAGGAATTTTGGTGACGGGAAGAATACCATTTTAATTTTAAAACTCAGAGTTTCCGATTCATGATAAATCATGAGTTCACTCTTTGGTCAGACATGTCCTTTCAAATTTTTTTCTTTGCCATGTCCTTTCTAACCAGAAGTGTGAGCACGGTTAGATAACTCAAGTGGTTTGTAAGGCTATAAGCCACATTAGTAAAAAAAAAAAAACACTAGAAGTGTAGAACTCAATGCAAGTGAGAATACACCCTTAAGAGGATCTTTGATACACTAATAAAAATATAAATTGGGCACGGTCCCACCAATATTTTATCTGATTTTCATTTAAACAATTCGGATGAAATTCATTTTTTTAATTTTTGTGAAATATTTATTCTTTTATCAGATATTTTATTCAATATTAAAAAATAGATAAAATTTATGATACTCTTTGAAAATTAGAGGTTTGAGGCAAAATTAGAGGTTTGACCATATAAATCCTCTAATATGGGTGTTTGGTAGTTAGCGAATTTAAATAACTTATTGAGGTGAAAAAATTAATTTTGAAAAAGCTATTTGTATGAGTTTTTTGTATTAGAGGTTTGTAATGTGTCACAAACAGCTAATTATCAAACAGTTTCATACAAAACAGCTAATTCAATCCGTTAGTCAAAATATCTACTTAAATCCGTTAGTCAAAATAACTAATTTATTCCGCTACACCTAACTGCTAATTGTCAAACATGGCCTAAATATATTCGGTAAAAAAATTATTTNTGGTAAAAAAAATATTTTTATTTATAAAATTAAAAATATTTTTATTTATAAAATTAAAAATATTTTTATTTANTAAATCCTCTAATATGGGTGTTTGGTAGTTAGCGAATTTAAATAACTTATTGAGGTGAAAAAATTAATTTTGAAAAAGCTATTTGTATGAGTTTTTTGTATTAGAGGTTTGTAATGTGTCACAAACAGCTAATTATCAAACAGTTTCATACAAAACAGCTAATTCAATCCGTTAGTCAAAATATCTACTTAAATCCGTTAGTCAAAATAACTAATTTATTCCGCTACACCTAACTGCTAATTGTCAAACATGGCCTAAATATATTCGGTAAAAAAATTATTTTTATTTATAAAATTAAAAATATTTTTATTTAAATATTAAAAATATTTTTATTTAAATATTAAAAAAAATCCCAGGAAGGCCTAGTCTGGCCTCATTTACGGGCCTAATATTTTTTGACAAAATCTGTTTCGATCCGGTCCGAATTTTACAAAAACTCGACCCATTCCGATATTAAAAAATCCGGACATTTTATAATTCAGCCGAATCCAATTCGAATTTTATGCACCTCTAATCCNAATATTAAAAAAAAATCCCAGGAAGGCCTAGTCTGGCCTCATTTGCGGGCCTAATATTTTTTGACAAAATCTGTTTCGATCCGGTCCGAATTTTACAAAAACTCGACCCATTCCGATTTTAAAAAATCCGGACATTTTATAATTCAGCCGAATCCAATTCGAATTTTATGCACCTCTAATCCACGCTATATTTTTATTTTTTTTTACAAAACCTTTTGTCATTTTATGATATAAATTGGGTTACTTTATTTATTAATGTTATTGAGATGCATATTATTGACCACAAAAGTCCTCTAATATTAATGTTGAGTAGTTAGCATTTTCGTAATAGTTTAGACTAAATAAATTAATTTTAAAAAAATTATTTAAAGGAATTTTTTCATTTAGATGATTGTCATATATCTATTCAAAATATAAACAGCTATTTAGCAAACAATTTTAGTTAAAATAACTAATTTAATCGGTTAGTCAAAACAGTTAAATTAATCAGTTAGTCAAAAGAGTTAATTTAATCCGTTAACCGTTAATTATCAAATAAGCCTATAAAATCATTGAGATAAATTCTATAATTTGATATGTTACTTGTGGGTTTTCAACCCAAAATCTTATATACTGTATGTAAAAAAATTCTATACATTAAAAAAATTATTACGAATTTCTAGTAGTTAGCAAGCATAAAGTTAAACTAGAAATATTTTAACGTGAAAGTAGCAAAAAAAAAAAGTTCTTTACAATTATGGAATAATAATATATAAAATATGTATACCACACTTTTTTGTTCTAATATATAATATACTAATATATGGCATGAATCGATTTTGGAGTATATTAATTTCTAGTCAATGGATAGACGGTTGAAATTTTAGAAAAAAGATACATAAATAATATTTATTAATCGCAATTAATTGAATTCTTAAAATCTTAAGTACGATGTGAAATGAGAATTGTATCGAAGTTTGTTAGGCCATGGTTATTAACTGCAGTCTGTCAAAATTTTATTTTTTAACAAATCGCGTTTAATAAGCATAGCTCATTTATTATTAATTTTATTATTTATCGCGATTGATCATACCACAAATATATTATGGGATAAATAATAATATTTATTATGGGATAAATAATAATGTATTAGTAATTTAGTATAATAATATTATGGTATAGAGCAAAATCGACCCGATTCTCACGTTTCAGCTCCCACAATAAATCAACTATATTATTTATTGTTATTTTTAATAAGCATAGCTCCACAAATGTGCTGGTCATCGTTACATTTTTTAGAATTATTTCATGTGGTCTCTAAAGATAATGCCACATAATACAGCATCAGAATATGCCAATACCATTGTGTACAGTGATGCATAATATGAATTTGAACAATCGTTAGTCTGTCTGTTTTTTATTTTATTATTACTACATTCATGCGTTCAAAAGTTTAATCAACTTGGGCCCGTGTAGTTATTCAGTTCCCCCCACACTGCTGCTTCTACATCCTCCCATGATTTTGACGTCTTCAGCTCTTTCCATATGCTGAATATAGCACCTAAGATATTGTCATCATGCAATATACAATAGCACCTGTATTTACAAACAACTTGAGTTATTGGGTATGAGTGCAAATGCAACCTTTAATCATTTCCGTGATACTATTACATATGCAACCACAATTGAAATCACAAAGTCAGTGAAAAAGGAGAATCAAGCATTTAAAAGATGACAAATTAATTCTCCACAGACTTTATAAATCAGTATTTATACCAAATCATGATGCAATTTTGAGGCCCTGAATTAAAAATAAATAAAAATAAGTCAAAAGTCAAAATGAATGCAAACTCTTAAACCTTTCTGCATGGGTTTTATACAATTGCATACACATGTAAAGGGGCGTCAATTTCGGATTTTGGGTCGTGTTCGTGTTTGTAAACGGGTCAATTTCGGGTCAAATTAAAATAATATAAAATTGAATATTCAAGTGGAAAGGAATGAAATTTTAAAAACAGATCATTTCGGGTTGACCAGTTCGGGTCACTTTCAGGTTTTGTCTCAATAAATTTAGAAGTAATATATATATATATATATAGTACTAATTGGAGAACATATATGTATTGCTTTAGATTCTGCAATATATTATAAGCAAAATATAATACAGGACATATATGCATGGTTGTCACGACGCTGGACTAATTGCGACTAGTGGAGCAATCGAGATTGGGTTGTCGATTGATGTTCCCAACTGATGTTGTCGACTAGAAAGTTCTGATATTTCGGGTGACTAGTCGACTGATTGGTCGACTAGGCGGGTGTCGACTGACTAGTCGACTAATTTGATTATACTCCAAAAAAATAACTTAATCAGCCCTAAATACAAATTAGATTCTAAAAGGGTAACAAGAAACAAATGAGCGTTCTTTAAGTTTTCACCTTGTAAGCTTCTTCTCTTTTATATATGTGTAGGCATACGTATGTGTGCGTATATGTGTATAAGTATATATATGTGCATAATATTATAAGTATATATATGGCGTACTGTATGTATATGTATGTAACTATAATACTATATTTGTGTCTATATGTGCAATTTGTCAACTGATCACTAGACCTTTATTTGGCAATTGGCAGCTTACAAATGACAGATACATCTAAACTTATGATCCATCTAAGGGTCCTACTTGAAAGGCTAAATTCAATGATATTACATAATATGTGCATTATATTTGATTACAATAATATATTATTTTTTTGCCGACTAGTCGATTAGCCGGAGGTCCGTCGACTCGCCTCGACTTGTTGCCGTGACAACCATGCATATATGTTCTCCATTAATACTCCATTTAAGGTTTTCCATAGAACTTTTGCCTATATAATGACAAATATCACTTTTTAAGTTTTTATTATGAAACAAATTAATTTTGAGATAACATATTAAACAATAAATATGCATTCTGATATTAAGATAATAAAACACTAAGTGCATAATTAATCCCTCCCTCCAAAAATGGCAGTTTACTTTTCAAATATTATGCATATATTATGTAATATAATGCATATAATTAATCCACAGAAAAAGTCTACCTTCATTTAAGCTGCCATGTAAATTTTAATTTCAAATATATTGATATATATATATATATATATATATATACATGTGACCAATTTGAAAGAGGGTATAACATAACATTTAGCGACCATTTGGACTTCGGAATGTTGAGAGAAATGGGAATCAAAAATGGAAATGAAGGGTATGGGAATAGGAACGATTCAAAATCCCGAGTATTTTGGGAATGATTTACCCGGTTAAGTGTAATGAGGTTTTCATGCCAATCAATAATATTGGTCATCCATGCAATAGCACATAGGATGGGGTTCCAATTGCCATTAATCAGGTTCATGTACCATAAATCAAAAGCCCAATTTATTTATTATTATCATAATTATCATATAAGGATACAAAAGTAAGATATAATACATAAATGTGTGTGTGTGTGTATATTAAAGTAATCCTGGTCACATTAATGGGACACAATACAATATAAACTCAGCCGTATTTTTTATGGGAAGAGGGAGTATAACATAAAGTACATATAGTTAACAATCATGTTTCATTATCGTAATTTATATAGTAGTCCTGTATAAGTATAAGCTATTTTACACTGACTCTTCATTTTTTGGTCGTAATACCCGACTGTCAGATCTTTGACTGAAATGTGGACATTTTGACCAACTTAAAGACCACATATGGAATGAACTTAGGTTGCAAAAAAGAGGTAAGAAAGAAAGGTGAAATAAAGAAAAAGAAGAACCCGCCTAATTGCATAGTCCTTTACAAAATCATGTTTAGTTTGAGTTATATTGTTGACTTTTTCCATAAAACTATGTTAATATTGTTAATTTTTACAAAATTATGTTTATATTGTTTCATATAATCACCAGTAGGATAAGCGGGAGACGAAGATATGAATAATGATTGCCGCTTCTAAAGAACATAAATTTCGATTGTTTTCTGATTTTAGCTTTCTCCTCGCATAAATTGATGACTGAAAACCCTAGTTGATCAGCTTTTCTTTCTCCCGCCAGTCAAATTTTTCAGTGGCTAGTTACTCACTAGTTACTGAGTTGATAAAAAGCACTAGAAATACTATGAGCCTGTTTGGCAAACCCGGCTTATAGCTTATTTTGACTTTAAGCTGAAAAATGTCTGTTTGTGTAATAAGTCAGAAGCTGACTTAAAGTCAAAAATAAGCCAGAAACTGACTTAAAGCCAGAAGTACGTATTAGGTACTTTTTTTGGTGACTTATTATTATTATTTTTCTATTTTGATAAAAGTTATCTATATGTTATAAATTACTCATAAGTCACTTTTATTTTTATTTTTATATTTTTAAAACTCACAAGTCATTTATAAGTCAAAATTACCCAAACATACATTTTAAGCTCTCGACTTATCACTTTAAGCCACTTTAAGTCATAAGTCACAATTTTAAGTTTAGCCAAACGGATTTTAAGTTTAGTCATAAGTCATAAGCTCTCGACTTATCACAATTTTAAGTTTAGTCATAAGTCATAAGCTCTCGACTTATCACTTTAAGCCATTTTTTTATATTTAACTTCATTTAGGAATATTCAGGACCACTAAACCCCGACAACACCACAAAAAATTGAGGAATGCAGCATAATCAGATTCATACTCACATGGCTAGGTATGAGGTTCGGAAAAACTTGCTGTCTTGCTTCACTGATTCTTTTTGTTCTGCATCACTCATTAAAGGAAGCTTGTAGCTTTCCAAACATTTCTTTAGAAGACGAGTATCTCCTCTAAAAACGTCAAGATATAAGGGAATCAGATCGCATATTGGGTCGCCTGCAAAAGCAGAAGATAAAAGATTTCTTCAGTAACAAGTACAGAGATCGACAAGCCAGAAAACTCCTTATAATAAGAGTATAATGTTTCATTCTAATTTATGTGGAAGTATACAATACTTAGGTATATCTGTATTCTCTGGTGTCCACTCCATATCTATTGATTGATTGACCTACACTAACTACTATGTTTAAAATGATGCTGTGTTGAAACAGGTGGTCACTGATTTACAATAATTACTGGCAACAAGAGCATATATAATTCAACAGTGAAGTGTTATTGTCAGAGTATTGACATTGTTAAAAGCATGGTGATTCCTTAATTATCTGAACATAGTCTGATTGACATTTATGAAAGCATGGTGATTCCTCATAACATCTGAACACTTGGCCCTCGTGTTGTTCTAAATGTTATATATGATAGAGCGTATATCCCCCCATTTATCTATACCTTAATATACAATTGTAAAAACCATTCAAAAAGGACAAAAATAAAGAGGCCCTATGCCTTCAAAAAGAAATCCCCTGGTATTGAGGTGGTACTGCAATTTTTGCAATAAAGTACAAGAATAAAAATAATTGAAAGCAATATCAAAATGCACTTGGAAAAATATACATAAATACATACATACATATATACATACATACATACATACATACATACATACATACATACATATATATATATATATATATATCAAAATGCTTAAGCATGGGAACATGTATATAGTTGATATTTTGCTTTATATGTAAGAGACAAATAATTCTTTTCTTTCTTTCAATAACACGTTCTAATATAAATAGAAGACTGGATACATACATTCTGTAAAAACAAAACAAAATAAAATTCTATTTAATTTGGTAATTTGCTAAGCAACACAAAAAATACATTTCTGACCTTTCTGATATAAATACTATCAGGGTAACATTCTCCGAATGAATTTAGGATTATTCTTATTAGATAAATATATTTTTTATGCGTGTGTGTGATAGTCTATTGTAATATATACACACACACACACATTAATTTATAAAAACAATTACTTTTTGAAAATATAAGATACCATTACTCTTTTAAAATTTTCTGAAATTTTTAACAGGCTACACATATATTACAGTAAAAGGGAAAAAAATTTCCTATCAGTACACAATATATATAATCAGTTTTAATAATGACCTCTCCTAATATTAATACAATTATAATGACGTTTTAAAGCATTTCCAGGAAAACAACATGATCTACAATTTCCAGACTTTAGGAAACTAAATTACATACAAATAGTTCAATTTACTAAATGCGTATAGTTTATATAAATGATGAAATAAATTTTAAATAAAAAATATTAATCCTTAAACTAAATTTCAATTGTATCTACTACATTTTAGTATAATTAGCCTATCAAAATATTAGTTACTTTACAAGTAAAATGTGTTAATATATAAACATATTTACATATATAACACAAATTTTTTTTTGATAAATTGATACTTATACAAATGATTAGTACTACCCGACCCCATGCCTTGGCATGGGCTAAATTAGAATAGAAAAATAAGAAGCCAATTGACAGGTAATTATACTAGAAGTTGGAAAACAAATGTTACGCGCTAAAATAATGAAGTTTGACATATGACTCTATAGAGTATGAAAATATTAAAATTTAAAACATAAGGAATAAAACTAGTAGTACCCACCTACTGACATATTACCAAAATCAAGAATATGGCTAGGATGCCACAATTTCGGTTCTCCATTGTTACTATAACTGGTACCCAAAGCACCAGAAGTTGTGTCATCAGAGCCAGAACTAACAGAATATGGTTCCATGATAATATTGTCATCCATTATATCTGAATGTATATATGTACAAGTTCTGCAAACTTCTGGAAGCCCATTGCCACGCTACAACAAAACAGATCAGATTTTATGAAACTTAAATTTGTGCACAGCATATGTGCTAATCTTATCACCAAAAACTTAAGAGCACATTCAAATTAAGAAACAAACAATAATAAATGGAGAAAAAAATAGGACTTTACCTGAAAGGTATTCAGGAAGTTCTCAAAATCATCAGGGATGTATTCTTGAACTCGTTCTATCAATGACCTAGGAATAGGATCACCCCTGCAGAATCCCACATTTTAAAATGGTAAGAAACATACAATGATCAAATTGTTGAATGCAACAGAGACTGATGCTCAGAAGCCTAATCTTCACAATTCCATACAGACATTCACAAATATACAAGATATCTAACGAAGAAAATTGACAATGATGAAATCCTACTTCCAATGCAGATTGAGGCTAGAACCAAACCATTGAGCTGCTATATTAACCATTCAATTAAACTATGTATAGCAACTCCAACAGCTAACTCAAAAAGAACGTCATCAGTTCCCATTGGAAGAACAAAATAACCGAAAGCAGCATAAAACCTTGCTAACAATAATAAAGTGCTTGACATCTTTCTGATTTGAGAATCGGAAGATATAGGTATACAAAGGCCAAGTGACACAGATATGTGCTATAATAAATTAATTTATTGCTCTGCATTTATCACCAGATAATATCTCAAATTTCTGAATATTCACGCAAGTAGTAACAAAATCAATAGCAACAAATATACATAATTGACTTTATATGTAGTGTACCAGTTAGTCAAGCGGCTAACGACATCCTTTCTTTTCTTGTTGAGGGTTCCGAGAAAAAATTTCCATTCTGCTGGTATGCTACCTTTGTCAAATCCATTACAATTGGCATGATTTTTATACTCTTTATTTTCCCTAGAGATCAAATCACGAAAAGGTGGAAAGGGCATAAGATGAAGGTTACGCAACTGTTCTCCCAAAAACGACGCCAGATTTAAAGTGTCTTCCCATGAGATGTGATCCACTCTGGAAAATGGAAGTAGAAATAGACTTAAAATTCTATGTCAAAATACTTTGATCATTGCATCTTTAAATGTTAAAACTTACAGCTCAGATAATAGCTTCCCTTCACATCTTTTTGTTACAATATACGGCCATATACTTGAGTGTCCAAAAGAATGACTTGGCTCGTTTATTCCAGCTTTTCTATATTCAAACTGTTTTTTGCTCCATATGCCAAATGGAAACTCAACGTCTCTAGATATATTATCAAGATTCAGACCACATTCAGCGATTATATCTGGAAGGCCTTTACCATTCCATGGCTTAACCATATACGATCCACTTTCGAAAATAACAAATCCACTAGCCATAACATCAGGAATGTGACTTTTCAAAGAGGATCCATACTCACGCAATAGGCTGTAAAATTCAAGCTGCAAAGTCAGGTAAAAGTCATTAGAGTTTGTTAATAAGAAAGGATTAATCTAGTAGAAAAATCATAATTATATAATATATACCTCAGTGCCTATGGAATGAAGAGAAGCTTCTAAGCCATCTTCCACATATATCTTAATTACATTATCAGCCACAAGGTAGACCTATTCACAAACAATATCAGGTAACAAGAAAGTCAAGTGTTTTTCAATAAACAATACAATATAGATATTTAATATGAACTACTGAAATGGTGGTCAGACTTGTACTAATTATACTAATGAAGATGATTCTGGCAGCTTAAAACTGTCCATATCCTTCATTACCACTTACAATAATCTCTCATCTTCCCCTTGTTACACAGCCAAACTTCAATCAGTTTAAATCAAGGTACTCAAAACTATGAACGGGAGCTAGCAATAAAAAGGGTCAATGTACTGACCTTTTTTTAACATATCTAGCATGACGAAATGGCGTAAAAGCAACTTGGTAAACCAAATTTGATACATGAACACATAATATAGTGGAGTTTCTCATCCCGTGTTTAATTATCCAATCAGAACCACCACCGCCGCTATATGTTTAATTGTCTTTTACATCATCTTCTATGCTAGTTAGACGGCAGCATTAATGTTTTAAGTTTTTGGACAAAAATCATTGTTTTTGTCAATAAATTATAGTCCAGTGATAGTTGCTAACACTATTAAATTCAGTATAATGGGGGCGATAGTGATTTTAGCCAACTACAACTAAAAAAATCTTACTTCTCAATCTATCCAATTGAACTCACCGATCTAAGACTGAGAACTCGTCACCCTTACTGCCACTCTATTAAGCATTAGAATTCAAGCAATCATATAACTAGAGGGGGGCAACTAGGGCTCCATTTGTTAAAAGACATTGATGAAAAAGGGAGTTCACAGTTGGGAATAATTGCAAATCAAATGCTAAATATGGCTACCTACTACATATTTGCACATATACTATTCAATTTTTGTTTTCAAATTTATAAGTACGGGATAAGAAGACGCTCGTTCATGATAGTCACGAAAATTGATCACCTCAGACTCTCCCTAATTCGGCCTATCCGGAAGAGGTGGTCCCTACATGAATACAGGACACATGGCCTAATTAAATCAACGAAGTTTCTCCACACCTCACCTCTCGATTAATGCTCCATTAGTCGCGAAGAAAAGTGGCACAAACTCTACACAATCGTGAAAAAAATTGATNCCGGAAGAGGTGGTCCCTACATGAATACAGGACACATGGCCTAATTAAATCAACGAAGTTTCTCCACACCTCACCTATCGATTAATGCTCCATTAGTCGCGAAGAAAAGTGGCACAAACTCTACACAATCGTGAAAAAAATTGATCTTTCATGACTTCAACGGTTAAATTGCTGGGTTTAATAGTTCCCGAAGAAGAAGGAAGTGGATCCAGGGTGTTACCCTAGTCCCAGACACAAGAATTTACTAACATCTATCTTTTCTACAAGTCAGCTTTATTACATTAAGATTATCAACATAACCTCTTAATGCCACTTAAAAGCATCAAGATTAGGCTACCATTGACGTTCACCAATATGAATCGTTCAAGTCAGAGTAGTTCTTTCCTTGAATAGCATCCAATATGCATCCTTAATTCAATCTTTGCGCTAGTTATATGTGATTCTTGCTCTAATTTGATCTCTTTCTAGCTCAGACTTTGACTTTTTTAACCCCTTCTGTCCTCGCCATTGCTCACAGCAGATATCTTTTCTTGTTTTTCTCCCTGACTTGCAATGTGGAATTCTCTATCTTAACTCATATATCTAATCATTTAAGCCAACCCATACACTTCATTTTCAGAAAATGGATTTACTTGCAAAAGAAAAAATTTAATATCTAGAAACCTTTTTAACTTGCAAAAAATAGGAATGAAGAATTGTTTATGCCTAGAAACTGAAAATTAAGTACATTGATTCGAAGAGAAGAGTCATTATGGTCAACTATCAAATAGAACTTAAGCAAATATAGACTTCAAAAACCAATAACAAAAATTAAGTTTACTTACTGGATTGCTGCCTGTGCCAACAGGAAGTTTCTCATCATCTGAGGGAAACCGTAATTCATGGAAGTCGCAAATTGCTCCCATGCAATCAGACCATTTGTTAGCATTCAATGCAAGACAGGCTCCCTGTCCATTAAAGTATGGCAATTTTTAAACAAATCATTAGCTTTTCAACTTCTTAGAATTTGATACTGATATCTTCAATTGCACCCAAAAGATAATAATATTCTATTACCAGATGTAGACAGTGCTGGTCAAGAAGATTAATACGACATTATTTAGAAAATTTTATCATCATTGACCCTAAATTGAGCGAGTCCTCGCAGATAGTCAGATACAATTACCATACTCCTTGGTTCCAAATTAGATGAACCATATAGGCATTTAAAGGTTAAGACTCGTTTCAAATTCAAAGTTGATGTGTGTTCTCAATTTAGTTTGCCAAGTTATAACAGTAAACATTGCACGTAAGAATACTTTATATGCATACTATAACATGCCATATTGTAATTGAACAAAATCAAACGAATAACACATAGACTTACGAATGAGTTATATTTGTTCCAAAATCAAATATACATTATCTAGTTAAAAATGAAATATTAAGGATGATTAGTAAACTACCATTTCTGTAGCCGAAAGCAATCACGTTAAAATGCCAGTAGTATTACAATATTAGCAGTAATAAAGTGGGTTGACACGAGGATATGACTTATATAACTATATTACTGCAGGGTAATCGAGTCATTTCAGTGTGTTAGTAGTGGAGTCTATATATAGTAGTTCTTGAGGTATTTCTAGCATGCATTATGAATATCATAAAATAGAACTTGTTTCCACCAATCTTCCTCTCTCTGAACTCTCTATCATTTCTCAGTCTAGAAATTAATTATCTTCTTTCCCAAGCTCTGTCTCTCTCTGTATCTCAAAACTCTGTCTCTATCTCTGTTCTATCTCTACATCTCTCTAATTTTGTCCTAATCTCTTTGGTTTATATCTTAATTCTACTATATCTACATGTTTCTGCATTTCTTATCACTTAAACATATAAAAACACTCAAAACGTACAAAATCATAAAACTATAAATCTCAGTTCCTGACAAATTGGAATCAGAGATATAATTCAATCAACCACATCTTCAAATTTGGTGCTACATTGGAGTCAAACATCGTATACACATCACTCAAGTTCATGTCACCCCATTAGATCTGAATTATTGTCAACAATGGTGAAACAAGGTCTGGTACACTGTTTTGACACTCATTTGTTCAGATCTGAAGTTTCTGGCTCAGAATTGATGTCAGATGTGGTGATTTAGTTTGTTCAGACTCGTTTCCATCTGTTTTAGCCTCGATTCAGTTGTTTTAGTAGTTATTTGCAGATACTATTCAGAAAATTACAAAAATATTAGGTCACTTGCAATTTACTTCAATTGTTAGTGGTTGAATTGTGTTGTATACAGATTGTAGTGCCGAATTAGTAGTGTGAAGTGGATTTGGCGAAGAAATTGTTGGGTAGAGAAACTATTTGATAAACTGACTGAGAAATCAATATCAATCCGTTTGTTGAGTGTGGACGTTTGTTATGAATAATTGTTGTATTCAGCTGTGCTTGTGGCTCATAGAGTACTGTAGAGGTTGATTTTAAGAAGTTGTAGTGCATAATTGTCGTAGTTGGGTTTTGATAAGTGTTGAGTGCTGAATCTGGAAAGTATTAAGGTTAAAAATGTACCAGTCATAAACTCCAGAAGTTGGAAGAGATGATTGAGTTGGCTGAAAAAAGCTGAAACTTCTAAAAGCAAAAAGGCAATATGAAGGATTTTTATAGCCCTTTCGGTAGAGAGGTGCAAAAGAAACCAAAACAGGAAGGTTCAGAGTCAGAAAATCTCACAGACACAGAGATCTGCTCATTACAAGATAAATACTCCAACGTCTGATGAATTGCCATGTGAAGATAAAGAGGATTGGCATTCTGAGGAAATCATGTGTTAGCTTTGGAATTGAAGTAATTCTTTCAGCCCAAGCAGAAATTTGAAGGCAGAAATTCTAATGGTGATAAGGTAATGGAATGCACATCTGATTTCAGAATAACACCGAGGGAGATAAAATCTGACGGCAAAGAAGATCTACATGAGCCAACAGCGTCAGAGCCAGAGTTTCAAATGCCAAAACACTTGGTCGCCTCTACAAAACTGGATGATTTGAGGTTGCAGCCTGTACCTTTCTGTATTGTGTGTCAAGATGTAAATCCCTCAGAAGCCTATGACAAGGAATCAAAAGACTATGACAAGGAAACTGGAAGTACTCGCCAACATTTTTAAGGAAATTCAAGTAAACTACAAAAAATCTAGTGATGAGGCAAAAGGAGGAGTGATGCAGCTCCTAATTGATGAGGGACGAGCATCTGAAACTTTGGAGGCACAAAGAGATGTAATGGGTGCTGTAAACCTAAGTGATAGTAGCACTGTTGGAAAGTTTCCAAGAGAGAAGATTGAACTAATCTTTGTGAATCACTTGGTTAGGTGGTCACTCAAGACTAACCCTCTGCTGGACGCTAATTCTGATAGAAAAACTGCTCTAGTTGAAGGTGGTGACAAGTTAGATATACAGTGAGGATGAACAATGTTCTCTCAAAAGGAAAAGTGCTATAAGAACCATATTTGATCCAGGAGGATATTTAAATTGTTTCTATGCTATTCAACATGGTGGTTCTACTGGAATTTCAAATGTTTATCACTTGTTGCTTGGAATCCTAAAAGTTTTTAGGTTGTTCCAAAATAGCCTGGATGGAGTAGAGCTGTGCACTAAAGCAAAGGGAAACATATTAGTTGAATCATTATCCAAGATGCATGGAGACACAGCTGAACATGTGAAGGGAGGTGGAGAAGTGCAAGATCCACCATGAGGACATGGTTATATCTCAAGGAGGGAGGAATGTTAAAATGGCAGAAGCATTACAATATTAGTAGTAATAAAGTGTGTAAACATGAGGATATGATTGAGATAGTATATTAGTGCAAGGGTAGTTGAGTCATTTCAGTGCTAGTTAGTAGTGGAGTCCATATATAGTAGTTCTTGATGTAATTTCCAGTATGCATTATGAATATCAGAAAATGGAACTTGTTTAAACCAATCTTCCTCTCTCTCTTCTCTTTGTAGTTTCTCTCTCTACTCTCTAAAAATTAACTATCTTATTTCCCAAGCTCTCTTTCTATCTCTAAACTGTCTCTATCACTAACCTATCTCTATCTCTGACCTATGTCTATCTAATTCTGCCCTAATATCTCTGGTTTCTATCTTAATTCTGCTATATCTACCTGTTTCTCTACTATTTCTGCATTTCTCATCACTTAAACATACAATAGCATAAAACTATAAGCCTCAGTTCCTGACAAATAACCAAAATTTATCATTACTAAAACTATGTAGTCTATTTACCGAGGCACACTAAGGACTTTGTATTTACATTCTTCTGTTTACTTTTAGCTATCATAATATAATAATTGTAGCAGTCGTTGCTCCTTTCTTTCAGCATCATGATACAAATTTGTCATTCTAATAAACAAGGAACTGACGATGAAAGAATATGTGTACCTTCCAAATTAAATCTCTATGTCCTGGTTTTCCAACCCAAAGTGTCCATAACCACTCTCTTAGTTCTCGTTGTCCTATACAGTTACCTGAGCTCCATAAAGCATTGTAGTGATCTCTCTCTTTATCTAAAAACATAGCCAAGAAATTGATATCATAAGAAAACTCTAATTTACACACATCATGAACACTGATGGCACCACGTCTAGCAGTTTCACTGTTTGATTCTTCCGCAGATTCCGAGATTTTGGCTCGCTTCCCATTACTTGTCTGTCTCCCATTATGCTGTATGCTTTCTTCCAAGTGCAAAGCATTCTTTTTTACAACCTCAAAAGCATTTTCTTCAAGAGCAAGCAATCCTGCACGACAGAGTCCTTTATGTCGATAACCAGGAGCCATATCCAGACATACAAATTCAAAGTTCTTAGAATTCACAAAATTCTGTGTAACAGCAATAGTGGTCTCCAGATTTAGCACGCAGTGCCACCATCCACTTGGAACATATATGGTCTCTCCAGGTAACTGAGTACACTCTATTGGCTTTTCTTCATCAGCAAGAAGTGGGTAAAAGTCAAGCCACCACTGTAAACATATAAAAAGGTATTAAAGAATGCGCCAAGAGGAATAAATAAGCTCCTGAACAACAATAAATAGACAAAATTCTGTTGCTAGCCAAATACCTGTAAGGATGTTGGAGTATCAATATTGACGTCACCATCATCTTCATTTACATGAACTGTGACACCTAATGGTACTCTTCCTGGTGGATAGAGTGCCCACCTATTCAGACAAATTAAAAGGTGAAACACTGAAACCTGATTTTGTGTTATGAAATAATTAAAACTGCTTCAGACAAGATTTGATGGCAAACTCAAAGGCTGTATTCCAACGTACAGGAAGTTCTGTATATCCAAATATTGTAATAATCAATCTATTCGTTTAGGTTGCTGTCATTCTCTATGGTTTTGTTTCTAGTTTCTATTCAAGTTGTTATTTTGTAAAGTCATGGAAGTATTAAGGTTCGGGTGGGTTAAATTTGCACTATCACGATGCGATATCAAGAATCTCATTCCTAGATTCCAGAATATAGTAGATGTTCCAAGATTATTACAACTGCAGAATTCGGATTTAGAGTTAAAAGATCACTCCTGATGCTAGAGGTTTACCTGATTTTGTTTTTAGAAAAGTACACGTTATAGTCGAGTTCAATGTACATAGTCAAGTAGTCAACAGTCCAAAATTTATTAATCGAAGTAGACAGTGTAGACTAGAAGTCTAATTTACAGTCCCTGGTTCTGGAATATTAATGCCAATGCCAGAAACTTCCTAATAGTCCTATAAAGTCTTGTCTATTCATTTCAGATTTCAAATTTGTAAGTGTATTATTTAATTTATTGTTAACTTGGACTCTTTTACCATTATCTCTTTTTTAATCTCTTAACCCCAAAATATATCTTTACATCTATTCTCTATCCTTCCTACAACTTGTTCTGCATCAAATTGCAAACAAGGCCACCAATTCTAGCCACCCCCTGCCCCCCATTTAGCCCTAGCAGCCATCAATATTTTCAGTTTTCCACCCCCAAAATCACTCTCAAGCCAGATCCTAACATGTTCCCATGAAAACAACCAGAATTGTCCCTAGAACCATAGCCGTTGCCCCTCGTGTTCAGTCAATTACTGTAACTCTTCTACTTGTGCACAAACACACACACACAGACCAAAGGATCGCCACATGTCATTTTCTGTCTTTTTGTTTCTGAATGTCATCATAACCTAAACCCAGGTCCAATAGATCTGAGCCCAGCTGTTATAGGCTGTTAAACTAATAGTCCCCAACCCAGATCTGAAATTCTGTCTACCACTTGGAAGTTAGATCCAGTCCCATTATTTGATACAATACGCCAAGGATGATAATTTATCAGTTTCAACTTTCACAAGCATTATAATTACATAAGTTGGAAAAAGGTCACTATATAGTAATTAGACAAAGGTGCACTGTAATGTCCTTTCTCAAATCTAAATTAAAGTTACCTTTTACGACCACAAAGTAGAGTATTCCAAGCACTGGTTAGAGCAGGATCGACATGCCAAGAGGCACCAGATCTCTCAGGCCCGATAATGAGCCATCTAAAAGGTGGCCTTTTGTCTCTTTCTAATACATCAAACCAATCTTCCTGGAATAAATGAGGCACGCTGTAATCCTTCAGCAGACTTGGTGCAACTTCCCCAAACTGCATTAAGTTGAAGTTTAGGAAGAATTAGATTGTTTGTGTGTGTGTCGAGCAACCAAAGAACTACATAGAATCTAAAATACACTTTATTACAATGGTAGGCACCTTGTCATCAAAAATATAGAGGGGATCCTCATCATGCTGGATCTGCGAGTAGGAGAGATAATCCTTAAATGTCATACTTGCTTTCTTCGAACTCCTCTGAGAAATTCTAAACGCTTTGTGCCCGTAATCTACCATAAGCCGATCAGGTGTCCATGCATGCGTTGCTGACCAAGTATTGGCCAATCCAGAAATCAAAACCTTGAGCAAAGTTCAGTAATAAAGTACATAAGTAAAACGACCAACATTCTGATTGTTTTTATTCATGCTCGCAAGAAAACTGACAACTTTTTACTTTTCCTGTAAAAGGTCCTTTGTCCGTTCCTTGACTTATTCTTTAGCGAAATTGGATTGTATACGAGATGAAAATTTTTAATATGCAAACATGACAATAAGCATTGCAGTAGTACCGATTTATATGTAAGAAATCACTTTATGATGAATGGCAAGAAAATTGAAAATCACAAATAAGAGAACTATTGTTTTATGGAAGCTAACTACTTCCTTCTAAAAGATAAACGACATACCGGTTTCTTCGCATCATACTCCTGATGAAATTCTTCTAGAGAGAGGTCTGTCTTTCTTTCCACATTTCCATTGTCAAAAGAGAATCCATTCAACGTGGTATGGCAACGGTATAATCTCCTATACAGGAACAAAGAGTTGAACCCTGCTAAAACAATTTATGTAAGGCCATCTCCAACCATTGTTCTATTTTGAAGTAACTTTATCTTTATTTTTTCACCTTTTTCACTTCATGCCACTATTTCATCTCCAATTATTAATCTAAATATTCCTTCATATTTTACATTCCTGTTTATGTTTATATTAAGAAATAGAATTATAATATTCAACGATTAAAGATTGTATGTGTTAGCCTTTAAATCCATTACTTCATATGCACAGTGACAGTAGTACTCAATATTTGAAGATAAACATGCATTACTTTAAAATAAAGATAGAATGAAGTTTGGTTGGAGACAACTGTATACCCTTTTAACTTCAAATATGAAGAAAAGGGAGATTTGAAGTAGGCCACTGGAGATGCCCTAAGTACTGGTGGGTTAATGGCATAATGTAATCAAAAGATCGTGCAGGAGTTCGGTTACCATCAAATTGCAGCACCTTTTTGCATGGTTCGAACTCATTTGGTAGTTGCAGTCTGCAGCCCAAGCAAAGAAAAAAACAGAAGGAATTTAATAGTCTTATCAAATTCTTGCAGTTGATAAAACTTTAACCATAAGCTAAAGGAGAATAACTCATATATAAGAAAGAGCTCAAAACATACTGATGTAGTGTTGTTTTCTTCCAGGAGCCTTTATACTGAAGCGGAAGGTTTAAGTTGTTCAAACAAAGAGTCATCCATAGTGGTTCTTCGTTGCAGAGTATATACATTACACTGCATATTTTATAAATAAAAAGGAGTTACAAAAGCATATCATTATTAGAACATATGCACATATTTCAATGAAGCTGGAAAGATATCACTAATCAATTACCGCTGTACGAGTAATACCTACATAATCTCATATAACTTTTTCTTTTCTTAACAAATTTGATATCTATTATTCGAAAACCTATACATGGCGAATTGCCAAAGTTCCCACCAACACAATTTAAACATAGTATAAGAAAAACACCAGCTTGAGGAAATATCAAGACTTCATTTGCTATATTTACCCTAACAAATTACTATCCTGGTAACGATCTCATAAGATTCAATGTTCCCTCAGGTGCCTAATTTTTATTATCTTTACAGCAGTCAAATCCATATATAGAGCATGAAATTATTCGTCCTCTGTGCATCCACTTTGTGGTTCTGAATAACCACTGCCGGTTCCTATGATAGTTGTACAGAGAAAGGAAACATGTATGTAATTGTAATGTTATGAGTAAGGGGTGTGTTCCAATAGAAACTTTGATACTTTTTTTAGACCATTGCATCTAAAACAAGGATGTTCTATAATGATGACAGTGGCACTTTAGAAACTAACTGAAAATTTTATAAAATTAGAACAGTGGCTTTTTTTGTAAATAAGTGCAACTTTTGTGAACCCGAGTTCAACACTCAACAAAATTTCCTATATGCCAACCAAACAAAATTTCTTACTTCCGAGATATTATAATTTCTACGGGAAACACAACTTCAATAGGAAATAACTTTCCATTACAAACCAAACAAGTTGGTTAACTTTGGGAAATAACTTCCCAGAGTAAGTTGCACTTCCATACCATTTAAAGTTATTGGGAAGTGGCATAAATATGTTTGGTTAACAATGGTGGATTGTGTAATTCTTCGGTATCCATTTCCCTTATTTTGTTTAGTTAACTAATTAATCCATATGTAGTGTATATTGAATGATTATTGTGCCTTCCACAACAATTACTTATGATTTAAGAAATAAAATAAGTACAATTTTGTCCCTCTTTTTTACTTTAAGAAGTCATCCTAACTCAAAGTACAAATATACCAATCAAACCATCACCTATTCATTTAACAACAAGATATCGGTTTATCACCCTCATCGTGTTATATTTTAAATATCATAAGTATCTCCTTCCAGCCACAAGAATACACAACACTTCCATAACCAAAATACAAACACCTACTAAAGCAAATGTAGCATGACGATGATGATGACGACGATGAGATACCTATAACATACACAAAGTTCCCCTAACCGGCTAATTTTATCTCGTNAGACGATGATGACGATGACGACGATGAGATACCTATAACATACACAAAGTTCCCCTAACCGGCTAATTTTATCTCGTATCGTAGCAAAGTTACAACTTACAAACTCCGTCACGCGTAACGTGGCTTAATTTCAATCTGAATCCTATTTCTGTATTCCGATTAAATAATTCATACTCGAACAATGAACTTCTGAAACATATATGTATCATTTCAATTTGTATTGCTATTACTAAAAGCAAGACTGTGTGTGTGCGCGTGAGGAGTTGAACATTGAAATTGAAACCTGCTAACGCAAGATAAGCGTGCGACATCGCGAGGAGAGAGCAGAACCAAAATTGAACACAAGGTTTCGTCAGGGAGAACGCGTAGGTCGCCGAGAGCGTCGATTCTACGATCTTTCGGAGCTATAGAGCTCTCGTTGATCTCCATTGATTGCGATTGCTGCGTGTTTGTGTGTCAATGATGTAAACAAAATTAGATTTAAAAGATGCGTTGCGATTTGTGTTAGAATGTGTATCGACGACGAGTTAATTAAAACGATAGTAGTATATGAGAAGAATGTGCTCCCCGCGTACAGCTTAGGCAACACGCGGCGGAGACTCTGGACACTACATGTTTATTTTGTTTTATTTTATTAGGCCGGGTTCAGATTGTTTTATTTAAAAGTAATTAATTCAATAATCAAAAGTTATACACTATCTAAAAAAATAGTTTTATCAAACAAATATAAAATATAAATAGTAGTTGATTAATCTATCTTTTTATATACAATCATGTTATTTATTGAACATGATATATTTACATTTATCCATTTCATTTTATCCAATTGCTAATCCAGTTTGAGTTGTCGACCATAATAACAATTTCCTAAAAAAATTATTATTAAATCAAAAATTATATTTTCATAAACAAAGGAGAGAAACACCAAAACTCTCGTCAAGGAGAGATTACAACCAAACTGAAATTGCAGATTAAAACTAAAATTATAAAATAAAAATTACAAACTAAAAGCAAGCCTTAGATCTAGAAAACGAAATCACAAAAACAAGAGAAACCAGACATCTCGAAACCGAAGAACCACCCCTTGATCGGAGAAGACAGAAAATCTGAATACTCCTAGTTTTTTATCTAAGAATTTTTATTTTTTTGAAAAAAATTGATAGAAATAAAGCCTTAATAGTAAGATTAGCAACAAAAATGAAAGAAAACTAAGGCTCCGTTTAGTATTGCTGTTGCAGACAGCTACAACAGTTTTTTGCTGAAAAACTGTCAAAAAGGTGTTTGATAAAACTCAAAAACTGTTGTCAAGAAAAGTGTTATCGGCCTAAAAACTGCCGTTAGAGAAATCATGTCCTCCATGCATTATAAAAAGCTGCTTTTCAGTTTTTGCAAAATTTAACCGCAAGTTTCATCATCAAATCTCCCCAAAAATATTATTTTTATATATTATATCTCAAAATATGTACAAATCAAAAAAAATTACTAAACAATCATCTAATTTTTTTAACAACACTTTTTCCATAACAATTTTTCTCACAGTACAGCAGTTTTGAACAACAATCTCAAATGGACTATAAGAGATTGTGGTTTTACAGCAGATAAAACCGGTAGAAGCCCCAGCGACTATATATGTTTGAAAAAGAATAATGCGAGGCGGCTGAGTATAGAGAATAGAGAGAGATAGAGTTTCAGTTTTCTCTTGCTTCGGTTCAGATTGTTANAAAATAGTTTTATCAAACAAATATAAAATATAAATAGTAGTTGATTAATCTATCTTTTTATATACAATCATGTTATTTATTGAACATGATATATTTACATTTATCCATTTCATTTTATCCAATTGCTAATCCAGTTTGAGTTGTCGACCATAATAACAATTTCCTAAAAAAATTATTATTAAATCAAAAATTATATTTTCATAAACAAAGGAGAGAAACACCAAAACTCTCGTCAAGGAGAGATTACAACCAAACTGAAATTGCAGATTAAAACTAAAATTATAAAATAAAAATTACAAACTAAAAGCAAGCCTTAGATCTAGAAAACGAAATCACAAAAACAAGAGAAACCAGACATCTCGAAACCGAAGAACCACCCCTTGATCGGAGAAGACAGAAAATCTGAATACTCCTAGTTTTTTATCTAAGAATTTTTATTTTTTTGAAAAAAATTGATAGAAATAAAGCCTTAATAGTAAGATTAGCAACAAAAATGAAAGAAAACTAAGGCTCCGTTTAGTATTGCTGTTGCAGACAGCTACAACAGTTTTTTGCTGAAAAACTGTCAAAAAGGTGTTTGATAAAACTCAAAAACTGTTGTCAAGAAAAGTGTTATCGGCCTAAAAACTGCCGTTAGAGAAATCATGTCCTCCATGCATTATAAAAAGCTGCTTTTCAGTTTTTGCAAAATTTAACCGCAAGTTTCATCATCAAATCTCCCCAAAAATATTATTTTTATATATTATATCTCAAAATATGTACAAATCAAAAAAAATTACTAAACAATCATCTAATTTTTTTAACAACACTTTTTCCATAACAATTTTTCTCACAGTACAGCAGTTTTGAACAACAATCTCAAATGGACTATAAGAGATTGTGGTTTTACAGCAGATAAAACCGGTAGAAGCCCCAGCGACTATATATGTTTGAAAAAGAATAATGCGAGGCGGCTGAGTATAGAGAATAGAGAGAGATAGAGTTTCAGTTTTCTCTTGCTTCGGTTCAGATTGTTAATAAATAATAATGAAATAATATATTAAAATTTATTTGAAAATTTTCCGTTCCAAATTAACTGAATAACCGTCATGATTTTTCAATATCAAATTAATTAAAATTTATTTTTTTATAATTTTAAAAAATTAAAAATTACGGAGTACTTTTTAATTATTTTCTAATGGTATGATTTATGATTTTTTTAGTTCATATATTTTTTTGCCAAAATTTTATCGGATAAAAAAAATCAAAACATGATCATTAATTTGGAACATATGAAATTGCATATTTTGCCTCAATAATTTGAATAGATTTCATTAAATTAGTCTTTTTTTTCTTTTTATATAGTTCCCGATTAATCCAAATCTTAATATTATTGGGCGAGGGGAAAGAAGTATAATTTTAGCTTGTATTTTGTGGACTGTATATAAAGTTGTGTACAAGATTTTAATCACACGCTTAATATTACTAGTATTTGATAGAATTACTTGACTTGCATGAAGGTTAACTTGTACTAGTAAATAGCAATTCTCGTGAGGAAGTAAGAATCAAAATTCCTATCTATCGTTCATTTTGTACTAGGTTGATGCTCAACATCAGTCCTGGAGTAAAATACATGCATTTGAATGTTTTCAATATCTTTCTAGTTTGTGTGGTTGTGTTTGGAAGTGAATAGTGATCAACTGACTCTGGAAAGCATGGTTATGTTTAATCACATACCTCATACATTCCACAACATGTATAAGAAACCACTATGAAATAACTAAACTGCAATCAAACCACTTCTAACTTGATCGAAATTTTTAAAACCAAAACAGAACAATCGATTCGGTTCTGGTTTTGGTTTCACTATGAAAAAACAAACTTCATGGGTACGGTTGCGCTTTTACCCCAAAACAGAGCTAAAAGGAGCCATAGTCATGATCATGAAGGAAAAGACTCGTGTAATTAGGATTTTTTTAGCAGTATCAGTAGATAAATTTATGAGTATGTATAAAAGCTGAGGTCTCTCTACAGATTGACTGTATGAGTTCTACAATATCGATTCAGTACTTTCATTGAAAAAAAATTAATAGCCAATGTTCTTCAATATGCAACATGGCTAGATATATATATTACTTCTTAAATTTTGTTAAAAATAATAGAAAGATTCGGAAACGGCGGCAGTAAATTAAAATATAACGTTCATCTTTCAGTACCAACTTTTGTTTTATAACTTGCACGAAATTGATCCTTATTTTATACAGTAGTATATAATAATAATCTTCAATTTTTGTATGTGATTGTCGAAGTAGATGCACCAAACATTACACTATTACTTTTATTGTCAGACTCGGTCCCGTGTAATTTGAATCCACAGTTTCGTGCAGTATGCACATAAAAATACTCAACACACTTGAACATAAAAAGGCTCCAAAACTAATTACATGACAACATATAAGAGGGTCTTAAGGCCCTTGACCGAAATAAGATATTTAGAATGGCGAAGGCAGTGACTGCTTGCTGCCAATCCTCCTCCTCCTCAGACGTTCTGCGATGATGAAGGCGAGCTCTAGAGATTGAGATGCGTTCAATCTAGGATCACAATGTGTGTGGTAGCGAGATTCTAGATCGTCGAAAGTAACAGTTCTTGATCCGCCAATGCACTCTGTCACGTTTTGACCTGTCATCTCCAGATGAATTCCACCAGGATGGCTTCCTTCTTGCTCGTGCACGTCAAAAAATGCTTTAACTTCCGCCTGTTCCAGAAAAGCACGCCCAGATATGTTGAGAATATATTCAAAACAATAACAAGAACGTGGGATAAATTTTGTAATTAATATTTTAAAAGATTAATGTGAACGGTTGACGTGAGTATTTTTTAGAGCCCCTAACGTTTAAAACAAATTGATGTTTCTCAACCCAAGTAAAAGAACAAAAAATTCCCACATGGTGATGGGTACAATACNTATGTTTCTCAACCCAAGTAAAAGAACAAAAAATTCCCACATGGTGATGGGTACAATACTGCAATATAGTACATAACAGCTCATATATAGAGACATATAACCAGCAGCTTAGCTATCAAAGAAATTGTCTTAATGTGAAAAGAAAATGCAACCCACGATCCACTATATCTCGCTTTCTTAATTACAATCATATCAAACTTCTCTTATTTTGATAAAACTTTTAAATCGGTCCGCTCATCATTTCAGGTCCATCTTATCAGTGGGTCTGGCTAAAAAAGCTACCATTGGAATATCAAGG
>QRFB01013217.1:0-25586 GCA_008931105.1 Oenanthe javanica
ACAGTACTATCTACTATGTCAGGTCTACTACTACAATTTGGGAGAATTCAAGCAAAAGGTAAAGCGTGCTTAGAGAGTTAAAGATTTTTGCATATCTCAGAGCTGCTTTATCTACAAATGGAATGAAGACAAATTTGAATGGANACGTGCTTAGAGAGTTAAAGATTTCTGCATATCTCAGAGCTGCTTTATCTACAAATGGAATGAAGACAAATTTGAATGGAAAAAATAAAGTTTCTATTTCAAGCTTTGTTCTAAGAACAAGGGAAAGTACACTTGTAAGTGGAATATGTGTTTCTGTATAAATACACATATCTCATAAGCACTTTCTCTTATGCAACTGAGCTATAATTTCTCAAGTATAGAAATATTAGCAAATTCATTGTAATTGTATCTATCGAAGCTGGAATTATTTTTCTAGATATTTGTAGCAAAACAAAAACTAATAAAATTAATTTTTAAAGTTTAAACACCCTGTCATTTTATCTGCTTAGTTTGTTTGCATCATTAACTTGTTAATTATCATTTTTATTTGTTGTTAGCAAGAATCCTTCATAATTAATCAAATTACATTCAACCCCCCTTCTGCAAAACTCATCTTAACTAACAACTGGTATCAGAGCAGCATGTATAACATATCTAACCTGAAAAGTTCCAAGATGAGTGCACAGAAAGTAAGCAGCATAAAAATACTCACCTTTGATAAAGAACATTACAATCTTTGGAAAAAAANTAGCAAAACAAAAACTAATAAAATTAATTTTTAAAGTTTAAACACCCTGTCATTTTATCTGTTTAGTTTGTTTGCATCATTAACTTGTTAATTATCATTTTTATTTATTGTTAGCAAGAATCCTTCATAATTAATCAAATTACATTCAACCCCCCTTCTGCAAAACTCATCNATTTGTTGTTAGCAAGAATCCTTCATAATTAATCAAATTACATTCAACCCCCCTTCTGCAAAACTCATCTTAACTAACAACTGGTATCAGAGCAGCATGTATAACATATCTAACCTGAAAAGTTCCAAGATGAGTGCACAGAAAGTAAGCAGCATAAAAATACTCACCTTTGATAAAGAACATTACAATCTTTGGAAAAAAAATGATGTTGTTCATAAAAATAGTCAACCCACTTTATCCTAGTATTTTGAAAAATGGTCATTTTATTCCTCAATCATATGTAACTGAAATCACAGTGGAATGTGGGACAATACATGCCCACCGGGTTCCTAAAAAGGTTTTAGAGTACAATGATACAGAAAAAGAAAAAGTATCTTTGAATGATTGTTTATAGTTCATAATTATTGAAACAATTGACAATGTTATGTATAACAACATTGTCAACTGCACAAGTGCCAAACAAATATGGGAAACCAATGAGATACTGTGTGAAGGAACAGAAGAGGTAAAAGACAGATCATGGTGTCCCAGTATGAGGCTTTTATGGCCAAGAGAAATGAAGGGTTGACTGTGATATTTGAGAGATTCAACAGATTGATACATGACTTGCAGCTGCATGGAAAGTTTTATGACAAGAAGGAAGTGAACATGAAATTCATGTTGACACTTCCTGACCATCTGGAGCATAAGGTTACTGCCATAAGAGAAGGAATGGAAATATAAAAGTTTTTCTTGAAACATTATATGGAATTCTCAAAACTTATGAGTTAGAACTGTTACAAAAGAAAGCTATTCAGTCTATTCAAAGAGGGAAGATGGTCAACACCTCAAATGCTCTGGTGGCTCAGGATCCAAAAATGTTGTAGTTTTAAGAAGCCCAACATCAACAACAGATCAAGATTGAAGAGGTCACTGATGAGGATGAGATTGTTATTCTTGAACTCAAGGATAGTGGTGAAGATGAGTTCTATACCC
Source organism: Oenanthe javanica (assembly GCA_008931105.1). Lineage (NCBI taxonomy): Eukaryota > Viridiplantae > Streptophyta > Magnoliopsida > Apiales > Apiaceae > Oenanthe > Oenanthe javanica. Next base: position 1,881 of record QRFB01013217.1, read on the forward strand.
TGGATGAACCGGAGATCATGGAAAACAAAACCATGGCCTACATGGCAAGAAACTTCTCAAACCTGTGATTCAAGAAGAATAGGTCTTTCAAACCCAAAGCTCCAAGTTCAACAAAAGAAACATATCAAAACCTGGAGGAAGTAGAAAAGGTGAATATAAGATAGGAATGGTGGATAGATCAAAGATAAGATGCTACAACTGTAGTGAGATGAGACATTTTATAACTGAATACAAAAAGTTAAAGTAAGTGAGAAGAAATGACAATAACTATGAGGAACTCAAGGTAAAGTATGATGCCTTACTCAAGAAGCAATAAGGTAGGGCATTTGTAGCTGAACGGAAATGTTGGGAGGAATTTGATGATGAAGAGGAGGAAGAATATGAGAACCTAGCTTTAATGGAAAACTCTGGAGAAGAGCCATCTCCTTCATCAAGACAAGTACATTTTCTTACTATTGTTGATATGATTGCATCTCAATACAAGAAAACTGTTAAAAGTTTAAGTTCTGAAATATTTAACATTCATACAAGTATGCTAGCTGCTAATGAAGAGATTGTCAAACTGACTAATGCTAATGAATCATTAAAGTGCAAGAATGAAGAAGTAGAGCTTAGATATAATGCTTTTGAGTCCTTACAACAAGAAAATGAGTTTCTAAAGAACAAGGCAGTTTGTGTTTCTCAGATTGAGGAGTTTCTCAGATAATAGATAAGTGAAAATGAGCTTAAAATCAAAGATTACAAAAATTCTTCTTCATTATTAAAATCATATCATGCTGATAATACTGAAAATCAAAAGGTAGGTATAGGGTTTAACTATGAGAAGAAAAATGGTAAAAAACATGTGGTAGAGGAAGACACTATCTTTGATATACTTATTCCCAGACCCTCTATACTTAAGAATGTCAAGAACCCAATGTTTAAAAAGGATGAGTTTGAATTTGATGATGAATCTTTAATTCTTAAACAAATTCTAGATGATGAGGACAATGATACTATCACTAAAACCCTTAGGTTAAAAGATATTGTCAAAATCCCCAAGAAAATTGGTTTTGCCCTTGACAGTACCCAGGGTCTAGAAGATGCTGTCAATACTAGCAAAATAGCAAGTTCAGAAGCTGCTGTCAAGACAATTCCATCTAAACCTACTGCCAACACTAGTAAGACAGTAACTTCTAAACCTACTGTCATGGAGACCAAGAAGAATAGAAATAGAAAGTTAGGAATAAACAAGAAGAATGATTATGGTTACCTCTCTATGCTCCAAGAAAACTATGTAACAACTGTGGATCTTCTAGTCATTTAACTCATGCATGTACCATGTTACGTTTGTTAATGAAAACTTGCATAACACTCCCTTGTTAGTTAGATAAGTATCTCATTGTGGAAATATTGATTGCATTCCATGTAAATTAAATATACTAAGCATCTACTTTAACATGCTTTCAATGATGTATGCTTACATAAATCTGTCAAAACTGAGAAGACAAAGACTTCATGCCCTCCTAAAGCTAGGATGGGCAAGCCACCCAGAAACAAGAACCCAAAACCAATTATTAAATCTAAATAGGTGGCCACAGGAGTCATGCCAAAACCTAATGAAAGAAAACCAACTAATCTTGCCATAAACTATGATTTGGCTAAGCCAAATGGACCCAATGAGATTTGGGTACCAAAAATAACTTGAAAACTTTACTTTACAGGGCAATAGGAAAAATAAAAGAATCATGTGGATCATTGACAGTGGATGCTCAGGACACATGACTAGTGATAAAGCCCTGCTATCACAGTTCAAGGAAATGGTGGGCCCATGTGTAACATTTGGTGACAACAACATTGGTTTCACAATGAGATATGGCATACTAGAAGTTGGTAACTTGAAGATTGAAAAAATTGCTCTAATGAATGGTTTAAAGCACAATCTATTGAGTGTTACTCAATTTTGTGAGAAAGGTTTCAAAGTTGAGTTTGATCAAGACAGATGCTCAATTGTCAACAAGAAGACATGAGAAGAAACTCTTCAAGGAGTGAGGAAAGGAAGCCTATTCATTGCTGACCTTGACTCGGTAAGAAAGGACAAAATTTACTGTTTCTACAGCAAAACTTCATCTTCTGAAAGCTGGTCGTGGCACAAGAATCTATCTCATTTGAATTTCAAATATATGAATTATCTGATGAAGAGAGAATTGGTGAAATGCCTTCATCAACTTGAATTTTGTCAAGAAGGATTATGTGAGGATTGTCAAAAAGGGAAACTAAGAGAGTTACTCACAAAAGCACTCTCAGTGGTTCAATAAATGAAGCTTTTCAACTTATTCATTTGGACTTATTTGGTCATGTGAATGTGCAGTCACTGAAAAATAAAAGATATGTCCTTATGATGGTTAATGATTTTTCAAGATACACTTGGGTGAGGTTTCTGGCAACTAAGGATGAAACTACACAAGAAATTATTGATCTAGTAAGAGTCCTTGACAAGAATCCTAAGTTTAAAGTTCAGTCCTTGAGAAGTGACAATGTTATTGAATTCAAAAATAATATCATGAATGATTTCTGCAAAGGCAATGGCATTACTCAATAATTCTTTGTACCAAGGACACTTCAACAAAATGGTGTTGTGGAAAGAAAAAAAGAACTCTCATTGAGGCTGCAAGAACTATGCTGAGTGAAGCAAAACTTTCTACTCATATTTGGGGTGAAGCTATTAATACAAACTGTTATACTCAAAACAGGACAATTATCAACAAGACTTTTAGAAAAACACCCTATAAGCTGCTAACTGGAAGGAAACCTACTATTAAGTACTTTCATGTGTTTTGAAGCAAATGGTATATCATGAAAGATTCAACATAGGTCAAAGGGAAGTTTGATACTAAATCTTATGAAGGGATATTTATGGGCTATGGTATTGACTGAACAGCATACTGAGTCTATATCATTGATCACAAAGTTGTTGATGAAAGTGTGGATGTCACCTTTGATGAAACCAAGTTCCCTGGTGTTGAAGGTATTCAAGAATCAGAGTCCTTAATTTTTTAGAATCAAGGATATTTGAAAGATGTTTATGATGAAGAATCATCAAGAGTTGAACACATAATTTCTGGTCCAACTAAGGTTCCTAATCAATCTGTAGAAAATGAAAGAATTGCTCAAATGACAGATTACTCTGGGAATGTTCCCATGAATAGTGGACTTGAAGAAATTGATGTTGTAAATAGTGTAATAGAAAAAGATGTTGTCAATCAACAAAATGTAGAAGATTTTAGAGATTCTCTAAGAGAAATTAAGTGGAACAGAGATCACACAAATGATTTAATTATTGGTGATCCAGGAACATGAGTAAAGACTAGAAGAAATGTGACCAATGAATGAATGTACTTGTGCTTCCTGTCTCAAGTTGAGCCTAAAACTTTAGATGAAGCTATTCTTGATCCAGATTGGATTAATGCAATGCAAGAAGAACTCAACCAGATTTAAAAAAGCTGTGTTTGGGAATGGTGTCTAGACCAAAGAATAAGTCTGTAATTGGCATTAAGTGGGTCTTCAAAAATAAGATGGATAACAGTGGAGTTATCACAGGAAATAAAGCAAGGCTAGTAGCAAAAGGTTACTGTCAACAGGAAGGAATTGATGCTGAAACATTCGTCCATGTTGCCAGACTTGAAGCTATAAGAATTTTCTTGGCTTTTCATGCATTCAATAACTTCAAAGTATTTCAAATGGATTTAAAAAGTGCTTTCCTAAATGGAGAATTAGAAGAAGAAGTTTATATTGAACAACCCTCAGGCTTTGAAGATTCAAAGATGCAAAACTTTGTGTACATGCTACTCAAAGCATTGTATGGTTTAAAGAAAGCTCCAAGGGCCTGGTATGACACCCTTTCCAAGTTTCTCCTTGAGAATTATTTCACAGGAGGGATTGTGGATACAAATTTGTTCTACAAAAAACATGAAAAAGATATCATTCTAGTCCAAATCTATGTGGATGACATCATATTTGGCTCAACAAATGAAGAACTGTGCAAAGAATTCTCTAAGTTAATGCAGAACAAATATGAAATAAGTATGATGGGTGAATTAGTATTCTTTCTTGGACATCAAATCTATCAAAAGAAAGATGGAATATTCATTTGCCAAACTAAATATGTCAAAGATCTTTTGAAGAGATTTAATATGGAAGACTCATCTCCTGCAAAGACTACAATCTCAATAGCAACTCAACTAGACAAGGATTCAAGAGAAAAGAAGGTGGATAACAAGATGTATAGAGGAACGATTGATTCTCTCCTCTATCTAACTGCCAGCAAGCCTGACATCATGTTTTCTACAGGTTTATGTGTAAGGTTTCAATCTGATCCAAAAGAGTCACACTTAACGGCAGTTAAAAGAATCTTTAGATACTTAAAAGGCGCTCAAGATTTAGGTCTTTGGTATCCTAAAGAATCTGGTTTTGACTTGGTTGGCTACTCAGATTCAAACTATGCTGGATGTAGAATTGACAGAAAAAGCACAACTGGAAGTTGTCAGATTATGGGAGAAAGATTGATTTCATGGTTTAGCAAGAAGCAGCACTCTGTGTCAAATTCAACTGTTGNAATTGACAGAAAAAGCACAACTAGAAGTTGTCAGATTATGGGAGAAAGATTGATTTCATGGTTTAGCAAGAAGCAGCACTCTGTGTCAAATTCAACTGTTGAGGCTGAATACATTACAACTGGTAGTTGCTGTGCTTAGTTACTTTGGATGAGAAATCAATTGTTGGACTATGGTTTGGCATCGCAAGGGATCCATATCTTCTGTGACAACACTAGTGCAATAGCCATTTCTGAAAATCCTGTTCAACACTCCAAGACTAAGCACATTGACATCAGATATTATTTCATTAGAGAGCATGTGGAGCAAGGCACAATCAAGCTAATCTATGTGCCCATAGATAAACAACTTGCACACATTTTCACCAAACTATTGAATGAAAAGACATTCAATAGGCTAGTGAGTGAATTGGGTATGTTAAATTTATCATGTTAATATATTTCTGTAGCAAGTTGATTTAGTGATCAAAAATGTTAGTTAACTGAAATTCACTGTGAATTAATGGCCTGTTAAGGTGTTTTGATTTCTATCACAATGGAGATACATGATGAAATTTCACTGAGAGGTTAACTAATTTAATTTTAGTAATTTATCTCATATGGTGTTAATAAAAAGTACTATCAAGTGTCTTGACAGTATATTTTATCCATATTGTCATGTTATGATAAGTTATTGTCGATCACCTGAAGGAGTCTTGACATCATAGTATACAAGACTGAAACTTACTGTCAATAACTTACTGTCAGTATTCATTGACAGTATAGCTTTCTAAAATCCTTGCATAACATACTGTCAACAGTTAAATTAAGGTTATTGGTTATTTATTTATTCTCTAACCATTAGTGTTACTGTCAAGAGTGTTTGTGATTTATAGCGCATGAGTTATTGTCAAAAGGGAATGGATTGAGCATACAACTGTCAAATTAATTGATTAAAATTCTTTCTTGATAGTTTCTTTTTCATTTCATATAAATACAAACAGTAAAATCACTCTCACTCGTTACTTCTTCTAAAACTCTTTTACTTTCAAAAGCTCTAAACCTTCTACTCTCTCTCTCTACAACTCAGTTTGTTTTGTTCTCTTTTCTAGCCAAATTTTATTAACCCTTAACTTTTCTACAACCATGTCTAGACCTCAAATCGTTTGTACTCTTCCCCAAACCAACCTCACCACCATGGTTACGGTGGATGAAGCTAGAGAAGCCTTTAAACCTTAGGTTGGCTTCATGAACAACTCTTTCTTGTCCTATATATTAACGAAGAGCCCGATATTAGAAATCCCAAGATTGTCACATCTATGGACCTATGCTACATGTGAGGGGAAGCAGGATGTAAACACCATAACCTTCCAAATCAACAACATCTCCTATACCATCGACTCAACCCATATCAATGCTACTATCCATGTTGAAGCTGAAGAAGGTTCACAATTCTAAGACCCTGCTAGTGATGTTCAGGTAGCCAAATTCTTCAGGATGATTGGGTATACTGGACCCAAGAAGCCCGAACTCAGACGAATGGTATCCATCAGGGGGATGGATATGAAGTACCTTGTTAAAGAGAGGAGCATTATAATGGATGTTTTCACTCAAGCCATGTCAAGTAAGACCAGTAGCTGGAATAAAGTCCTGGTCTACATCAGGAAGATTGTGCACTCCATGGTGCATAATTACAGAATCGATATTGGAAAGATCCTGATGCCTTTCTTCAAGATGGTGTTAGGCAAAAAGAAAAACAAAAAGCCGGTAATATACTATCATAGATTCTTTATGTTTATTATTAATTCTATTATAGGCATAATTAATTTAGATATTATACAATGTATGAAGTCCCCTACTTTAAAGAAAAATACTCACTCCATACTTTCCAGCAAACCCCTCAATTCTGAGTTGGGTCTGTTTATTGCTGACCAGATGAGGTCTATAATAAACTCAATCAATTTAAGAATTGTAGGAGATTTTTCTGTCTTTTCTTTGAGTGATGGGAATGGAGTTGACCTCTCCATTCCTAACCCACACTCACAACCTTTCAAGTCTAATAGAGCCTCTAGACAGTCTAGGGTTGTCATCCAAGAATATGTTTCCTCTCAACAGGATCAGATTTATACAAAGAAGAGATCATCAACCTATAGGTTAGAAATATTGTCTAAAGTTGTTGAGGGAGTAACTGCACAAAGTGCAGCAAATAAGGATGGAAATGTCAATGAACCCACGAGGGTCCTGGTGTGCCTAAGAGGAAGAAGGCAAGAACATCAACCTCTGTCACACAGTTTGTGTCCTCTCAAAAGGGCACAGAACATTAAAGGAAAATAGCTCCTTACTAGGTGTCGCCTCTTAACAGGAGGCACCTATTGAACTTGGTCAGTCTCTCATGGAAACCTGTACAGAGTTTGCACCCCATGTTGGACTCACTCAACATGAGCCACCTNAACACATTTTCACCAAACTATTGAATGAAAAGACATTCAATAGGCTAGTGAGTGAATTAGGTATGTTAAATTTATCATGTTAATATATTTCTGTAGCAAGTTGATTTAGTGATCAAAAATGTTAGTTAACTGAAATTCACTGTGAATTAATGGCCTGTTAAGGTGTTTTGATTTCTATCACAATGGAGATACATGATGAAATTTCACTGAGAGGTTAACTAATTTAATTTTAGTAATTTATCTCATATGGTGTTAATAAAAAGTACTATCAAGTGTCTTGACAGTATATTTNGTTGAAGCTGAAGAAGGTTCACAATTCTAAGACCCTGCTAGTGATGTTCAGGTAGCCAAATTCTTCAGGATGATTGGGTATACTGGACCCAAGAAGCCCGAACTCAGACGAATGGTATCCATCAGGGGGATGGATATGAAGTACCTTGTTAAAGAGAGGAGCATTATAATGGATGTTTTCACTCAAGCCATGTCAAGTAAGACCAGTAGCTGGAATAAAGTCCTGGTCTACATCAGGAAGATTGTGCACTCCATGGTGCATAATTACAGAATCGATATTGGAAAGATCCTGATGCCTTTCTTCAAGATGGTGTTAGGCAAAAAGAAAAACAAAAAGCCGGTAATATACTATCATAGATTCTTTATGTTTATTATTAATTCTATTATAGGCATAATTAATTTAGATATTATACAATGTATGAAGTCCCCTACTTTAAAGAAAAATACTCANTGGCAAAAAGAAAAACAAAAAGCCGGTAATATACTATCATAGATTCTTTATGTTTATTATTAATTCTATTGTAGGCATAATTAATTTAGATATTATACAATGTATGAAGTCCCCTACTTTAAAGAAAAATACTCACTCCATACTTTCCAGCAAACCCCTCAATTCTGAGTTGGGTCTGTTTATTGCTGACCAGATGAGGTCTATAATAAACTCAATCAATTTAAGAATTGTAGGAGATTTTTCTGTCTTTTCATTGAGTGATGGGAATGGAGTTGACCTCTCCATTCCTAACCCACACTCACAACCTTTCAAGTCTAATAGAGCCTCTAGACAGTCTAGGGTTGTCATCCAAGAATATGTTTCCTCTCAACAGGATCAGATTTATACAAAGAAGAGATCATCAACCTATAGGTTAGAAATATTGTCTAAAGTTGTTGAGGGAGTAACTGCACAAAGTGCAGCAAATAAGGATGGAAATGTCAATGAACCCACGAGGGTCCTGGTGTGCCTAAGAGGAAGAAGGCAAGAACATCAACCTCTGTCACACAGTTTGTGTCCTCTCAAAAGGGCACAGAACATTAAAGGAAAATAGCTCCTTACTAGGTGTCGCCTCTTAACAGGAGGCACCTATTGAACTTGGTCAGTCTCTCATGGAAACCTGTACAGAGTTTGCACCCCATGTTGGACTCACTCAACATGAGCCACCTCTTGTAAATACACACACTTTTATTTTTTAGCACATGGAGGAATCCTCATTTCAATATGATACTTCTCATTTTGATTTGGGGGAGCAACCTACTATGGAGTCTCTATTTGGCAGTACACAAGAACTTTTCACTCAAAGTGTGGAAGAAACTGTCACTCCATTAGGTCAGAATGTTGTCACAGCCTTTGTTGCTGTTAATGACACAGTTACTGTCAATACCCCTATTGGCAGTAACTTTGAAGCGGAAGATGTTGTCAACTCTCCTAATCCTGACAGTAACTCTCAAGAACTTGAAGCACATAAAGATAGTGATTTAGTTCCTATCTTCTTAGTCATAAAGGTAAAATCTAAATCTAAAGTGCAAGGTGTACCTGCTCAGTCCCTTGCACCTGGGATGAGTGAGGGTATGAAAAAGAATAAGAGTAAAAGAAAATAGAGAAGTGAACAAGAAAAAATAGAAAGGCATGGAAAGACCCTGGAATAAGGAGAGGGCCTTGAGTATGGCCATAACATAATAGAGGGCATCAAAAAAATCTAGGGCACTAGGCCCTGAGAGTGTGAGGGATGCTGAGATCATCCATAAAAAACCAGAGTGTGTGAGCACCCCAATAACCCTATTTCTAAACAAGCTGATGGAAGGTTAAAATCCCTTTCAAGGAAAGTATCTAAATTGTCTAAGCAGGTGGCCACTGTGGTGAGGAATCAAGTCAAGCTTGTAGCCAAGATGGACCATTTTAAAAAATGTATAAATGATGGCTTTCAGGCTGTATTTTCTCAATTGAAAGAGATGAAGACTCAATTAACAATCCTTGCAACTGCCAACTCAACTAAATGGGAGGTGGTTGGTGAAGTGTTTGTAGCTGAGAAAGTTGACAGGAGTGATGAGGAGACTCAAGCTACATCTTAGGGGGAGGAGAGCCAATTGGCATTGTCGTCCAAGGTGGCTACTGAGATGGCTGAAAAGCTTGGAGGTAATAAGGTGGAGAAAGGAATTGTGATCAGGGAGGGTGTTGTAAAGGCCCTTTTTCATGTAGATTGGAAAGGAAAGGAGAAATTATTCAAGGATGATGCTGATTATTTTATTGTTTAAGAGAAGGAGGACTTGAATGATGAAGAAGCATCTCTGCTAATGGTGGATGAAAATGAGAACAGTAGTGTGTTTCAGGATGCTAGCTTCAATGAAAGGATTAATGCTTTAAGAGAATCTTCTAATAGAGATCCTAGGAAATTTTCTAAAGCCATGAGGGAGTCAATAGTTGGAGGTCTTGTCATTGTGTCAAAGAGCAATAAATGGGTGATCTCTATTATGATTGAGGGTGGTTTCAGTTCGTATATCAGCATGGGATATTTACTAGGAAGGAAATTGTAGTAATTGAAGTCAAAAAGATAAAAATTAAGATAAACAAGTCCTGGCTCAATGAAAATTTGAAGAGAATCCTGCAGAGAATGGTNACTAGGAAGGAAATTGTAGTAATTGAAGTCAAAAAGCTAAAAATTAAGATAAACAAGTCCTGGCTCAATGAAAATTTGAAGAGAATCCTGCAGAGAATGGTGGTTGAAAAACTACTTGAGGTTACTGTCAATCCTCTTTGTATCGAGTTCAGTAGCTCAACGGACGGGAAGTATAGATCAATGAACTTGGACAAGTTCAGTTTGTGCAGGCCTAGATCAGAAAAAGAGGCTTTTAACTACTTCAACCAGCTGCCAAGAACTGAAGAAAGAAGTTAAGTGATAAGGGTGTTGGCTGAGGAATTAAGGAGGTTGGAAGAGAAGAAAACAAAGAAGACTGAAAAAAAGAATCAGGAAAGAAGGGATGGTGATAATGATGATAAAAAGCCTGAGGATGGTGCAGGTAGTTCCAACACCAACAACAATAATGGTGATGCAGGGACCTCTGGAACTAGTAATAAGGATGTAGAAGATGATAAGATAGTTGGTGAGATTGAAGGAAGGGTTATGAAAGCCGTGGTGCTTGGTTTTGAAGCAGATAAGCAAGATGCTGTCAGGAAAATTAAGATAGAGTTTGCTATCAAGGAGCCTGAACCTGCTATCAAGCATGTATTGACAGTAATTTCAAAGACACTGTCAAAAGAAGTGAAGGTTGACAAGGAAAATTTCTTTATCTAAATGATACATGAAGGCAAATCCTGAGATACCAAGGCCACATTCAAGCAGAAAGCCTAGCAGGAAATAGTGGAAGTTGGTGACAGAAGTTATTCAAGAAGACTGCATAGATGTTAGGAGACCAACAATTAATAACTTGGCTGAGTCAAAGGAAGAATCAATCACCAAGGTTATTGTTGAGTGGACTGAGCTCAATTCTCTAAGCAGGGTAAATGTCTACTATTCCCTTGGAGAAGTTGAAGTGATGGGGCATGAATTGAAGGAGGCAAATTTCTTCATGTTTAGAAGGATGCTACTTGTTATCAAGGGCTCAGACATCAATACTCAAGTCTTCAGGGGAATTCTAATCAGGAAATTCTTGGTGCTAATGGAGTCCTTCAAACTCATCCCTTGGATTTTGTTGATGCTGAGGAACCTGAGACTGTAGTCTATTCAGATGGGGTGTTGTTTGCTAATAAATATGGAGTTGAGGAATTCTAGAGCATGGATTCCTTATAAGATAAAAATGTTGAACTCCTAATGAAGTTGGTGGAGCAACTATAAGAGCTTCCCTATCCTGAAGAGAAATGATTCATTCCCAAACTCCAGATAATCATCTCAACAAAGTAGAAGCAGGAGTATGAGAAGAAGATAGAGTATGAGAAAACCCAGTAATGTCTTCTAATGAATTCTGAAATAATAATACTCTATAACTCTGGTGGATCAGCTAAAGAGATCACCTTTGAAGAATTGAAGAAATTAGCTGAGAAGGATCCTGAAATAGTCAAACTCAACAAGAGAAAACACCTTAATACCACAAATTTTGAGGTGTTTGATCTTAAAAGGAAAGCATTGGAGATCGGTGATTTGAAAGAAAAGAAGAAAATGAAGAAATGAGAGAAGAAGAGTAAATTTGCAGCTGATGTTGAAGCCACAAAAAAGGAGATAGACATAATCAACAAACAAATCAAAAAAACTGAGATTGATCTAAAATGTGCCAAGGTAAATGATCAATTCTCCAGAAAAGCTGATTATGTGTCTCCTATCTTTACAAATCCACTCAGAATCATCATTGACAGCATTGAAGTCAAGATTGCAAATTTTGGAGTTCTCAACATTACAAACCACAGAAGAATTTTCAGAGTAACTACAGGCTCTCTGATAGAAATTGAAAGAGATCTAAGTATAGCAACAAGAAAAATAATTGAAGCAAGATCCAAGGAAGATGATGATATTGACAAACTCAGGGTGAATCAGGTATACATATCTTCAAAAGCCATGTATCGGTCGGATGAATTTGGAGTCAAATTTCTATGCATCTCTAAAGGACCAGTGGAAGCCTATTATTCTTATCAAGACTTAAAGAATCTTTCACACAAATTGGTGAAGCTGAAACTTGACTGTGTATCTGAACATGCCAAGACATCAGAGGAGAAGAGGTCCCTGAGAAATTTGAAATTGCTGTATGAAAGGAAAAAACTGAGTCAAGGAAGCTCAAGCACAAATTATAGATCAGCACAGTCTAGAGGAGCCTAGTTGAGAAAAATAACCTATTGTATTTGTACTTGTAATTTTCTATATGTTTTTCGTGTAAAAACCCTTCAATTTATTTTAGTTGAGTTTGCATCTGTGATTAGCTTGAAGCTGAAACTTGACTATGTATCTGAACATGCCAAGACATCAGAGGAGAAGAGGTCCCTGAGAAATTTGAAGTTGCTGTATGAAAGGAAAAACTGAGTCAAGGAAGCTCAAGCACAAATTATAGATCAGCTCAGTCTAGAGGAGCCTAGTTGAGAAAAATAACCTATTGTATTTGTACTTGTAATTTTCTATATGTTTTTCGTGTAAAAACCCTTCAATTTATTTTAGTTGAGTTTGCATCTGTGATTAGCTTTTAATTTGTCTTTATTTTACATAAAAATAAATTGGGGGAGATTGTTAGAGATTGTGGTGTAATCAACTAATGTACATAGTTTAAGGTTAATAAGCTAAGTAAAACATAATGTCATATAATCATTGACAGTACATTTAAAAGTACATGGGTAATGTAGTAGAAGTTCACTTGTAGACAGTACATTTAAAAGTATAAGTTAGGTGATGGTACATTTGAAAGTTACTGTCTTGTATAAAAGAATAAAAATGAGTCATGTAGTAAAAGTTCACTAAGTGTTCATGCACAGCATGATTCAAAACTCAGACAACAACATCAAGTACTCAAGCCTATGACAGTACATTACAAGTGACAGCATATTTGGTACAGATGACAGCAACTATTTCATTGACAGTAAAATTGGCGCAGAATGAAGAATCGAAGACAACAAGTTTTACTGACAGCAACTTTGGTGGAGTAGATAACAACATTGGCGGAGATAGTTGACATTAGCTTTGGAAAACAGTATGTTTCATGGACTATCGAGCGTGACAGCAAATTATGCGGAGCTGAAGATACTATCACCACAGAAGAGCTAAAAATTGACAGTAAACTTTTAGTGAAACTGACAATCTGTTTCAAGTAGTAGACTAGATAGTGAAAATACAAAGAATGATTTTGACATTACTATCTACAAATTAATTTTTGAAGTTTAAACACCCTGTCATTTTATTTGCTTAGTTTGTTTACATCATTAACTTGTTAATTATCATTCTTGTTTGTTGTTAGCAAGAATCCTTCATAATTAATCAAGTTGCATTCAACTCCCCCCTTCTGCAACATTCATCTTAACTAACAGGCCTTATACTGGGTTTTGACCTATCCAAACAATCCTGAATGTTGAGTCCTCTTCCAAGAAGGTTCCACTTGCCTTTTTTGTATTTGATTCGAATAAGTAAACTCGTTTTCCTAATAGGCTTCTACTTTGCCAAGAACTACGTGGGCTTGTCCTTCTATTTTCCCTATAAATAGAGGTACGTATGCACATTGTTGGGGGTCGGAATTATTAGAGTTCACAACCATCAGAGAATAAAAACTCTAATTATTCTGAAACCTAGCAATCTCAACCCCCAATTTCATACAAATTACCACACTTTAGTGATATTCAGCCTCTGTAGATCTTTTTCCGATAAAAAATCTCTATCTTTGTTGATTACCAGATTTCTCCATTAATAAAATGGCGCTAAAAGGAAAGGGAATTTTTACATCTAAGGAGAAAATATGTCTCAACGCGATCGAAAAACTGATTATAACAAAGAGGGTGGAGAACGTGATTCTGATCTCTAGGAAGAAGACGTTCTTGATGAGTATGTTCTGGAAGATGTTCATGAGAAGAGTTTAGATCTCAATCTAGGTTACAGGTCGATGACCAAGCTCCTCGGGTAAGGAAGAAGTTGAAAGAAGGTGGTTGGTGAATTTTGTGTACCCAAGATAGGAAGATTCCTGAGGGCAGTGTCAAATCAGCTTGACTTTGATGAAGATGATGCTGGAGACGAGTCTTTATTTTAGGGCACGCTCTAGGAGAAGCCCACATCAACAGGTCTGATTATTCTGCTAATGAAGTACATAATACTCAAATAACTTCTAGAAACCTATATATGATTTGTATAGTAGAATTGGTAGATATGTTATGCAGGGTAAGGACGTGTTCTCAAATGGAAATAGGTCTCGGAGCATCAGCCTCATTTACTCAAACAGAGTGTGCCTCTACCCCATTTTACTGATCAGGGCATGCTTCAGGCCTCCGTCATCGCTCAGGGCATACCTTAGCCCTCCATAACTCTTTAAGTCACACCAACATTAAACACCCAAACTGCGCCCAAGATTTAGGGCGCGCCCTCACTCAACACAACTTTAGTAACACCTACAACGAATATTGCTCAGGGCACAACCATTACTCAAGTCAGGGGCTTAGCCCAACTCTTTGGGATCCAAAACAACTTTGCAGGCGACGCCCATAGTTCCGGGCATGCCCTGGTTCAGCGCCCATGTGCATATCACTCATTTGGCTCATGCCTCTAGAGAACACAGGTACTCTGAAAACTTTGAAGACTTTGAACTTTGAAGACTTTGAAGATTTTGAAGATTTTAAAGATTTTGAAGACTTTGAATATCTTGAAGAATTTATAGGACTTCTTCATCAGTCTCAGGTAATATATTTGAGTGTCGATGCTCCGAAATTTTTTGGGTGAATTACTGACAGAGGTTGTAGAAATGGGGGTTGTAGAATGATGGAGGTTGTAAAATAATTTTGGAAGACGGGGTAGTAGTTTTATAGGTTGACGCCTAGGTAAGAGGAAAGAGAATACCTTAGAATCAGTCTGTGGCTATTCATAGGTAGGGCACGACTCAGCCCCCTCATCTGCCTCCACTCCTTAAGGGCACGCCTCAGCCCCCTCATCCGCCTCCACTCCCTCAAGGTATGCCTTAATCCCCTCTATAAGTGCTTCGGCCCAAACACGTTTAGTTCAGGTTTCGAAAGTAACACAGGTTCACATGACATGTTGAGGGTCGACGCCTAGGCTTTCCCTTCAACTTCATCTTCAAAGTGAGGGTCGACGCCAAGGTTACTCCTCCTTCGTGAGTCGACACCTAGGCCTTCCCCTCGTCAACTTTATCTTCAAAGTGAGGTTCGACGCCAAGGTTACTCGTCCTTCTTGAGTCGATGCCTAGGCTTTCCCCTCAACTTCATCTTCAAGGTGAGGGTCGACGCCGAGGCCACTCCTCCTTCGTGAATCGAAGCCTAGGCCTTCCCCTCATCAACTTCATCTTCAAATCGAGGTTCGATGCCAAGACTACTCCTCCTTCATGAGTTACACACCTAGGCTTTCCCCTCAACTTCATCTTCAAGGTGAGGGTCGATGCCAAGGTCATTCCTCCTTCGTGAGTCGATGCCTAGGCCTTCCCCTCGTCAACTTCATCTTCAAGGTAAGGGTCGACATCAAGGCCACTCCTCATTCGTAAGTCGATGCATAGGCCTTCCCCTCGTAAACTTCATATTCAAGTTGAGGGTCGACACCAAGGTTACTCCTCCTTCGTGAGTCAACGCCTAGGCCCTTCCCCTCGAAAATTTTAGAGAAAAAAGTCTCATTAGGGAGCGCCCACGTGGGAGGTTATAAACGTTTTATAGGGGATGTGTATATACAGGGAAGAGTAGTATGCGCATATTCGATTTGAGAGATTGTTATAATATGATAGTGAATGAGGTAGAGAAGACTATCAATTCTAGATAACCGAAGTCAAATAATATGGTGGAAGAGAGGAAGAAAGAGGTAGTTAATGTAGTTTATATAGTACAACTTCTCGAGGTAGCTTGTATGGGAGTCACGCTCTTAGGTTTTGATGTTGAGAGCATTTCCTAGGGAGCAACACTAGGGGGTGGAAGTGACTTTGATCAGAATCCTTGAATACCTCTTGTAGTGAAAAAACAGGGCCATCAGAAGAAACCTTTGATATTCCCATTAAATTTTTTGAAGGTGGGCACCCAGTTAGGGCGCGCCTTAAGTTGGTAGTTTACCATGTGAATGGGTGTACCAATATCGAGGTCCCAAGAAGGAGATGTATTTGGAGTGTGCTTAGCGACTTGTGTAAAAATTCAAGTAGGTGCGCCTCCAACAGATGTCGAGGAAGAATAATAGTAATGCTAATGTCTTGGCCAAATTAGGTTAGCAAAAGAATGCTCATATGTTAGGAGTGTTTCCATTGGAAGTTCAAGAGAAGCCTAGTGTTCCCGAGGTAGAGGTAATGTAGGTGGAGGAAGATGCTCAAGTCACGTGGATGACTCATATTCTAAAATATTTGAAGGAATGAAATCTCCATATCTGGAAGGAAGATAACATAAGGATAATTTGAAGGCAATCGTTAGAAAAATTTTAGGAAGAAGTAAATTGTTTTAATATTATGGACATGCCAAAATTATAGTGCACACATTCTTTTGAAAAATAGAGGAGCATGGTGAATGAAGAAATTCTCTCATATTTTAAAATTTCAAGAATTTGGGGGTAGATGTTATGCCCATATTTCTCTTAGAAGTGGCATCCTCCTAATATTGGGATTCTCTTGGAATCAGCCTCTTCCCAGAAGGAGGAACGGCCTCCTCCTGGAGTCGGCCTCCTCCTAATATCGAGCTTCTCCTAGAATCGGCTTTCTCATAGTATCGGGCTTCTCTGGAATCGGCATCTTTCTAATATTGAGCTTCTCGTGGAATCGGCCTCCTCCTAATATTGGGATTCTCTTAGAATTAGCCTCTTCCTAGAAGGAGGAGCGACCTTATCATACAGTTGGGCTTCACCTGAAATTGGGCTTCTCCTTGTATCGGGCTTCACCCTAGAATCGGCTTCCTCCTGTAATCGGGTTTCTCATAGAATCGGCCTACTCCTGGAATTGGCCTCTTCCTAATATTGAGATTCTCTTGGAATTAGCCTCTTCCTGGAAGGAGGAGCTGCTCCTCGTAATATTGGGATTCTCTTAGAATCAGCCTCTTCCTGGAAAGAGGAGCGGTTTCCTCCTAGGATTGAATTTCTTATAAAATTGGATAGACTCGGGCCTCCACTAGACTAGTCCTTCCACGTCTTGTGCATGGTAGGGCGCGCCCCAGCTAGGAAGTAGGTAGGTGTCGGGCGCTGGCATGGTAGGGTGCGCCCCAGTTACGAAGGAGTAAGGTGAGAGACATGATATCAAGGTAATGCTTATCTCTGGTTATTATTGTGGGTGATATTTGTTATGAGCCTTCCCAATAATTGAGTCTCAAACTTCAGTTGAGATACTGTAATATTAAATGTTCTTCTCCTCATTATTTACTAGCATGTCCTGAGCCGATAGGGCTCGTCCTGGGGAAGAAGGAGATGAAGGCTATCCCTGAAGAAGTGGATTCGCCCTAAGGAAGAGGGAGATGAGAGTTCTCCCTGAAGAGGGTGCGCATTGGTTAGGAAAAAGGTTCGCCCTGGTATGGAGAAGAGGGCTCTCCCTAAGGAAGAGGGCTCACCCTAGTATGAAGAGGGCTCTCCCTGAGGAAGAGGGCTCACCCTGGTATGAAGAGGGATCTCCTTGAGTAAGAGGATGTTCCCTGGTATGAAGACTCGTCTTTGTCCTAAAGATGATGGCTCTCCCTGGTATGAAGAGGGCTCTCCCTGAGAAAGAGGGTTCACTCTAGTATGAAGAGGGCTCTCCTTGAGGAAGAGGGCTCACCCTAGGGAGAGGGCGTGCCATGGTATGAAGGCTCGTCTTCGCCCTGAAGATGAGGGCTCTCCCTGAGGAAGAGGGTTCGCCCTAGTTTGAAGACTTTTCTTGAAGAAGGAGAGGGCTCACCCTAAGCATGAGGACTCGCCCTTAGTTGGAGAGGAATATTTTCATAATATTGATACACGTTTGGAATGATATTTTCATATTATAAGACTTATGAAGGTTTGCTTGAAGAACCACTACCTCTTAGGGCTCGCCCTAGGGGGAAGAAGCGTCATCAGGGAGTAAAATTCAGGATTAAGAGTGAAAGTCTTTCAAACATCTTCAATAATTTCAAGACTTGGGGGGTAGTTGTTGTACATGAATTTATGAAAGAGCAAGGCGCGCCCATCATGATGAGGGGAGGAGGGCCCTCATTTACCTAACATTTAGGGGAGCTTCTCCTAATTATTTATTTTTTGTCCTTTGATGTATCCGCCAATTATGTCTGTTAACGCCGATTGAAGGCCATAGCTCAATATTCTTCAGGTTGCCCTCGTAAGGGAGTTATGGTGTACTGTTAACCTTGTCTTGGAAGATTCTTTCCCTGTACTCAGGCAGGTTTCCCTCGTCTGGGGGTTTAGGATGTCTCCTACATTTGTTGATTATCAGATTTCTCCATCAATAATAGGGGCATGCTTTTTGTAACATTAATTTTTAGGCCGAAAGTGTTTTTCCAGATAGCAATTTCTAAAATTTACCAAACACGTTTTTGACTATTTTTAATAAAAAAAAATGTTATAAATATCTACAATAACAATATCAAATGGGGCCTTAGGTTCTGTTATTAATTTATACTCCCTCCGTCGCAACCAATTCTTTACACTTTCCTTTTTGGGACGTCCCACCCAATTCTTTACATTACTAAAAATAGTAACTTTTAACAATAAATATATTATTACATCCACTACTTCACTCCACTTTTTCAACACTTTACACTATTACACCCACTACTTCATTTATTTTAACAATAAAATCACTATTACACCCACTANAGCAAAAAAAATGTTATAAATATCTACAATAACAATATCAAATGGGGCCTTAGGTTCTGTTATTAATTTATGTAACTTATTCAAAAGCTCGTGATGCTAGTCTACAAGAAGACGTGTTTCACGTATTCTCCGTTATTATTCCATTTGAGTGACCCATAGTTTAGTCCTGTTCTTATCTTTTCATACCTCGAGTCGCCTTTTTATCTATGTCTCTATACATATACTCCATTTGTTTCTAATTATTTATTTATTAATTAATTTTAAACACATATTTTAAAGTATATTAATCATATAATTTTTTTCAAATAAAAATGTAATTTAATTATTTTTATTTACAAAAAGATAATTTATGAAACAATATAATTAATACACTTTAAATACGTGTTTAAAATTAAAAATAAATAAATAATTATGGTCTGTCTGTTCCTCGTACTGTATGTTTCATGGCTGTTCTGAGATGGTAATGACGTCAGAAGATAACATCATACAGTATATGATTTACCGCCGAGGCGCCCCCTGTATTATGGCTGTATGTAAATAAATTTAGCAACAAAGTTTTTTAAATCGGGCCAATACAGTTGACCTGTCGGGTTAATGTTTATTATCAACAATCTGTACTGGATGGCACATGCTAGATTGCTAGTGCTAGAAATTTATCAGCTATATATGTTTTTAAATGGAAAATAAATTCATTCGTCACTAAATTATTGGTGTTTTATTGTTTTAGTCCTTGAACTAAATATTTCAATATGCGAGTCCTTCAACTTTTGAATTTTTCTGATTGAAGTCCTTCCGTCCAAAAAAACTAACGGACGTTAAAATCCTGATGACGTGTCACTGATGTGACATAAGAATTTCTGGTTTAGGTCCCTGAACTTTTCCATTTCCTGGTTTAGGTCCTTAAACATAAAATTTTGAAAATAATTGAATATTTATAAATTTTAAACATAAAAATCTGAACATAAATTTTTTTATGTTTATCGTTTATTTTAAAAATAAAATTTTAAAACCATACACAACTCTAAACATCTAAATTTATGGTTATCAAGCCACTTTTAATGTCAATTACAATTAGCATGTCAAAATGTACCGGGGTAAGATTTTTCTGGGTGTAACTCTAGTTTTGAGATTTTGCGAATATCCCTTTACTCATGTATCGAATCATTTTACTTTTATCGTGTTTATATTGTGTTTCATCGAATACGAGTCAAATATAATCCACTAACATTAAGTATTATTTTTTTTGAACTATATAAATAACTATTTCATCGAAGAATAAAACAAATCTGATATGCATATCATATGTTCGAGCCGGATACGAACCAGGTTGACGGATAGTCCGAATCAATTTACAGCCCTAGTCATGCCAAGCCGAAAAGCTTCATACAATAAAATTTTAAAAATAATTGAATATTTTTAAATTTTAAACATAAAAATCTTAACATAATTTTTTTATGTTATCGTTTATTTTTATTTTAAAAATAACATTTTAAAAATAAACATGATTATCGTTAAAATTTATAAATATTTAATTATTTTCAAAATTTTATATTTAAGGACCTAAACCAGGAAATTGAAAAGTTCAGGGACCTAAACCAGAAATTCTTATATCACATCAGTGACACGTCATCGGTATTTTAACGTCCGTTAGTTTTTTTGGACGGAAGGACTTCAATCAGAAAAATTCAAAAGTTGAAGGACTCGCATATTGGAATATTTAGTTCAAGGACTAAAACAATAAAACACCAATAGTTTAGTGACGAATGAATTTATTTTCAAGTTTTTAAATTAGTTTTTAAGTTTACAAAGTGAAATTCATGTCTGTAAACTCTATAAGCTTTTACTAGCATTTCAATTGACATATCACTACTTATATTATATATTTTTTAATGATTGAAAATGTTAAAAAAAGTTAAAAAATAGTATAAGATCCATTTGAGACTCTCTCTAACACCTTGAATATTTTAGATGAGCTGGTTACTCAACATGATATCAAAAATTAGGTAGGCAGGAGTCACAAGTTCAACTCCCCAAAAAATGGGTGCCTATGATCTTCTCATTAATCCAAAAATGGGATTTCGAATCAGGGGAATGTTAAATAATGTTAATGGTTACTCAACGGAAAATATTGGGATGGACATTTTCTTGTATTTATGTGTACTTTAAGCCAATTTTGTGATGGCTTTTCGAATGGCAAAATGTGATCATTAAGTCGGTGTATCTTTTAACCATGTTTCATCTTGAAAAATAAATAAATTCAATATTTTATGTGATAGTATAGATTCAAGTTCGAAATGAATTTTCAACAACCTGGTTTGAAATTTATCAAATTCAATCCAGCCGCTCACAATCATAAATCAAATATAATTATACAGATAAATGTTATTACTTAAAAAATAATGTACATCCTTATATAATTATATATTTATTTTCTATAATTTAAAGTATCACAAAAAATTGGCAAATTAAATTTACGCGCACTATATATTCAACATTAAAGCTATAAATGTTTGATAAGTTCATTCGTGTTGGACTCGAGTTCGGACGAGAAAATATTTTTGATAATTTTATCGAACATTCTATTCGTTAAGAAATTGCTCGAATTCGAGTTTGATAACAAAAAATTCGGTTTATTGATGAATAAAGGCAAACAAAAGTTAAATTGTTCGATAAATTTTCCGGTTCAAGTTTGAGTTTGACTTTGTTAGAACTCGATAAAATCGGTTCGATATATTCTTCCATTCAAATTCAGACAAAAAATTTATTCAATAATATTATCGAATATTTTTCAATTAAAAAATTGTTTGAGTTGTTCGAATCCTGTTCGGTTCCATTGGTTTACGGGAGCAATATCTTTTTAATACCACAATTGACAAGCGACCTTTGATTTTTCTTTTCCCACCATACCATTATATAGATAATCCTAACTTGAGATGATTAGAATTAAAAATAATATAATGAATATAAAATTTCCGAGTACATATAATATAGTAAAGAGCACTTTGTGTATCTACACTTTGTGTGTCAGACCACTTAATAAACTACCACATATTATACTGCATTTTCTTTTAATTTTTTAGGGTTTGCTGCATTGTCGGGCCCGTTTACTCTTATGTATATGAGCGAGGATGAAGATAAGCATGTATTGCACGTGACAAGAACGAGGAGAAATACATGGGTTAACGAGTTGGACTCTTGAAAATAAAAAAATACCCACAGCCAAGTACAGATCAAAACAGCAAACCCTAAAAAATTAAAAGAAAATGCAGTACATGAGTAAACGGGGTTGAGGACAACCTCAGGGTTGTCCCTGAGGTTATATCATATACTACGTCGTTTGGTTATATATATTAACTAATCTCTTTTGCCCGCAGTTCCCTAGGTTAACAATATGAAGAGTCATTAAAATAGATAATGGAATGTTTCTACAGTGACAAATGGTAAACATGGAAGCACAACATTATTTCCACATTACCTTGTTTTCTTATTAAACCACTGTTGTGAACACTTGTATATGTTGAGTGGGATATACAAAACACTTGTTTTAATAAAATAATAGACCACATGCTTTACTTATTGTTCAAGTCTGTTCTCCCATTGAAGCTGCCTATCCATTTTGTTTTAAATACAAAGGTTTGAACCCACTTTTGAAAAATAAAAATAGTATACACAGACTCAGCATTATGTTTATTTTGCCACACCAACTAGCATGTGGTTTTTTATTTTGCATTTACATAACAATTCTAGTGAAAATATTAATAATTAGCAGGCCAACAACAGTCGCAGTGAGCAATGACAAAAATGCAGAGACATATGCTAAACACATTAAAAATCTTAATATTCAAATTTCATCTGAAAAACCACTGCAAAATATTCAATCCAAAGAATTAAAAAAGTCACTCTTCAATCTAGTCTAAATAAGAGTGGTAAAGTGTCAAAAAAAACATTCTAATGTAATAAAACATGCCAAAAAATCATGTGGGCAAACAATAGTAACTATATCATACAAAATTCACTTATTTGGACAATTTCTTGCATCATGCCCCGCTCCACCACATCTTTTGCATGTACGCGGTTTCAGTTGAGTTTTGCTCTGAGCAATTTCTTTTCCAAATTGTATCCTGGTAACTGTTTTGGGCCTTCCTTTCGTTTTGTATTTGTTGGGATCTCTTACACTTATTTGAGACATATTGCAGGATTGACTTTTCTCTGTCACAACCGAGGAGTGAGTTGTCTCTGGCATGATCGAAGCAACACGTGCACTTGATTGTATTTTCTGATTCAGCTGCTTTGCGTTAATAGAATCAAACTGTCTAAAAATATCATGCAACCCATTAGTGGCAACAGTTACAAGACTTCGATGGTGTATAGCCCTTTCATACACTTGATTTACAAGAGAGCAAAACTTCCAAACTTCCAAAGCATTTAGCTCTTTTTCACTTGATTCACATTGATCATCTGGTATCTCTTTAACTTCAGAAGTGGTGTATTTAGCACTTAATGTCCATCTTCGTATAATATATCTTTCTGGAATTGTCTTCATGAAGAACTTTTGTTTCATGAGATATAAAATGTGCTTGCACAACAGCCCTGCATTTTCAAATTTTGCACAAGTACACACGAAACTGTTATGTGATATAATAACATCAACCATGTGTGACGCGACTTTACTTTTATAATCAAAGGTCACTTCGTAAGTTACATTGTCTTCATCTCCTTTAACTTTCTTGTGACGACAATGAAATAGAAGTTTAAATTCCTCCATAAATTTTTTGAAAACCGATCGAGTTTTGTCCTGCATGATCCTCAATTGGATAAATCTCTCCAAAGTTATGTTTAGTTATCATACAAGTGAAATCTTCTTTTTCTTCCTTACTACGACAATCATCAATAGCAGCGTCATATTGATCAATTCAGATAGTGGAGTAGTACTATGAACAAATCCGTCAAAAAAAGCATTCAACGCTTCTTTGACTAGATTTCATGCCTG
>QRFB01013218.1:0-22588 GCA_008931105.1 Oenanthe javanica
GACAGATGTGACCCTAAAGGAATATGTGGCCTGAATGGATACTGTACTCTTTATGATAGTGAAACTAAATGTGAATGTGCACCCGGATTCAATTTGTTAGTCCTGGCAAAACTGGACGGCAGGCTGTGAGAGGAATTACACTGCCGATGGATGCAAGAACAATGGGCGGAGGATCCAACATACCATGAGAACATTGTAAAATACTCTGTGGGAAGATGATCCTTATTCTGTTCTCAAAATTAAAACTACGGAAGAATGTAAAACAGCTTGNCCTAAATGTGAATGTGCACCCTGATTCAATTTGTTAGTCCTGGCAACTGGACGGCAGGCTGTGAGAGGAATTACACTGCCGATGGATGCAAGAACAATGGGCGGAGGATCCAACATACCATGATATCATTGGAAATACTTTGTGGGAAGATGATCCTTATTCTGTTCTCAAAATTAAAACTACGGAAGAATGTAAAGCAGCTTGTTTGGAGGACTGTAACTGCGAAGCAGCCTTTTATAAAGATGGGAACTGCAGAAAACAAAAGCTTCCATTGAGATATGGAAGAAGGTTATTGACTGAATCTAATATTGCTTATATCAAATCGGCTTCCTCAACAACCATAATAGAAGCTCCAGCTGATTCTAAAACTGAGAAAAAGAATGAGCGTCGCCTACATATTCTTCTTATTAGTGTTACCCTCGTCGCCTTGGCTTTTCTGGTCTTTATGATTTTGGGATTTGTTGCATACAGAAATCAACTACGCGCATATAAAAAGATTTCAGCGAAGGGAAATTTACAAATAATTGAGGATATTGCTCCGCGGTCATTTACAAATGGCTTTCAAGAATTTAACGATAAAGTAGTAGCTGTGAAAAGATTGGAGAAACCTTTAGCAGAGGGAGAGAAAGAGTTCCAGAATGAGATGAAAGTCATAGGTAAAACCCACCATCGTAACCTTGTCAGGCTTCTTGGTTATAGTCATGATGGACCANTGGTCATTTACTTATGCAGAATTAGAGAAAGTCACAAATGGCTTTCAAGAAGAGATTGGGAAAGGAGCATCTGGAACAATTTACAAAGGGACGTTAGAATTTAACGATAAATTAGTAGCTGTGAAAAGATTGGAGAAACCTTTAGCAGAGGGAGAGAGAGTTCCAGAATGAGATGAAAGTCATAGGTAAAACCCACCATCGTAACCTTGTCAGGCTTCTTGGTTATAGTCATGATGGACCAAAAAAGCTTCTTGTATACGAATATATGGTTAATGGATCACTTGTAGATATTCTTTTTGATCCCCAACACCTACCAAGATGGGATGAAAGAATTAGAATTTCCCTTGATATTGCAAGAGGAATCCTCTATCTGCACGAAGAGTGTGAAACCCAAATTATCCATTGTGACATAAAGCCTCAAAACGTACTGATAGATGAATACAGGTCTGCCAAAATTGCAGACTTCGGATTGGCTAAGCTCCTAAAGGCAGACCAAACAAATACATATACAGGGCTACGAGGTACAAGGGGTTATGTTGCGCCTGAATGGCACCAAAAGAAGGCTGTTACAGTTAAGGTAGATGTTTATAGTTTTGGAATCATGCTTTTAGAGATCATATGTTGCAGAAAAAGTGTCGATTTCAATCTGTCTGAGGAGGAAGCTGTTCTTGAAGAATGGGTCTACGAATGTTTTCAGAATAATGAGCTTGCTAAGTTAGTTACGGATAGAGCGACTGGTATGAAAAAAATTGAAAGAATGGTGGGAGTAGGCCTGTGGTGCATTTTAGATGAACCATCACTTCGCCCGTCTATGAAGAAGGTTCTGCTGATGCTGGAAGGGACAGCAGACATCCCAGTACCTCCTAGTTTTAATTCTTATTTAACAGCTATCTAGTGTCTTTTATTTTGGCCTTTTAATTTCCCTAGTGTTGTGAGTGACTGTGATTCCTCTAATTTTCATTTTTTCTTAGTAACTGGAAGGATGGATTTTTGGCAGTTTTACTTCAATTTTTTTTATTATGATTCTAGAATTTAACGAAAGTTTTCATGATTTTCACTCTAAAAAAATTTCAATGAAATATTAACTGCATAATAGTAAGGATATATTAATACCAATGGGCAGCTCCCGAAACCCTTGGGTCATAGTTGGTAACCCTCTCTAAAATGAGCTTAGTGTGTTCCTCCTGAAAATGGGCCTTGAACATGCAGACTCGTATATAACATTTGTCCATGTCTAATTAGTTTGGTCCATGATTTTATATGGTCTGTTCATAATATCATTCTCCTCTCATATTTGTTCTATCAACGGATAACTTAGTTTTCTATTTTCTGCAAATGTTTTTGATAAATTAAATCTGAAGAAACTTGAAATGTAAACAAAATGAGGTACCATATTTGCATGGCAGTAATTTTTGAAAAACAACTAAAATCAGTATCTTATGCACTAACAAGTAGGCATATCGAGTTTTTTAACGGCACGACGAGAAGTGTTCACTAATCTCAAGTACTACTAAAACAAAACATGTACAGTAATAAGGTATGAAAATTTGACGGAACAATCCTTACATAGACATAGTAATACAACTCATTCTTGTTTTCTATAATTTTTCTAGCGATGTCAATTTTATCGTGCATTGTCTGTTTAGATGCAAGTTTATACATTAAAATATCGCATTACTGTATTAGTTTAGTCAAGTTTGCTTGGTATGCATATTCATTAAAAGCTAAATGAAAATCACTTGTACATGATTAATCATGGCAATCAATTGTTGGTGGCATACCAACTCAAACCACATATTTTAGTTATTGACTCTAGACCATGTAAAGTGATGTCAATCACTAAAAACCGGTGGAAATGAAGACATTTTATATTAGAATGAGCAAAGACTGGCCTTGAATTAACAAGTCAAACACATTAATCTGTATAAAACCATAATAGAATTTAGACTACAATATCATCCAGACATTCACCACAAAAAAAGAAAGAAATAGACTTCACAGAAGAGAAGCAAGCTAGCACATGGAATATTAATAAGTTCTGTTACTACCAGGGTCCAGGCTCCATGCCAGACACAAGTGCAGAATCCATGAACAAAGAACACAAATTATACTTTGACTTTAACACAGCCAATTCTCATCTTTTTCTGCGGTTGAGAATTTAAACTTCGGGTTTGAGATATGACCATCTAAACAATAACGAATTTTCAATAAGAGGTCGAGAATTCAAATATCGTGTAAGTATCAGTATTTAAATTTATGCAATTATCGATATCTATCTAATGCAGAAGAATTTGGGAATGTAAAATTTTAAATAAAAATGATATATGGGAGAATGAATTCTATTGCTGCTAAAGTGCTTATAGCACACAGACATTTGAAAAAACTTCTATGAGTATTAAAAAGGAGTTGACGAATGAGCTTCAATAGCTATCACAATATATACTTTTAAACAGCTTAGTGCATCAACTTATTGGAGACAAATATATATATCTGTATATATATCAGAATCGAAACCCATTAGAACCAAATCAACCATATATTAATTATGTCAGTTACACAACACAACCACCCCACCTTCCAGATTCCTCCAGTATAATCTTTAGTCGATCGGAAGTCCAAGTCTTTATATGGAATCACTGTTCTAAAAGTCATTAAGCAAATTTAAGTAGAAGACATAAACAACTGTGTACACAATGATCAAGTTACTTGTGATTCACTAGTCAGGTTTTATGAATTAATATAGCGATCAAATATCTACTTGTTATCTGCAATGTTACGATAATTTAGTGGCAAAGAGTACTTGAAGAAACTAGTAGTATTTTCATCACTTTTGCTGTACTTTCTATCACAAAATACACTTTCCACCCATTTTTCATATCCCACAGGCTCTGATCTTTTATCTTTATTTCACAGTACAGTATGGTCTATGCATGCCACGTGCATTGGTCCATGTTCAGTGTGGAATTTGGACTATCAACTATGAGGGACTTTTATATATGTATAAAACAACATTGATATCTACAGTCTAATAAAGCAAAGAAATCTACGAATATAGTATTCTATGTTCTCTCATGGGTTCTTTAATTCACACCGTTTTCTTCCCAAAACCATGTCTGCTTGGATCTTATGTTGTTAAAAGATGGGAGTATTCTCACTGTAGTTTCTCAACAGCAACCCTTCTTTTGTTATCCCAGTCAAATTTTCGTGCACCCGATAATCCAATATATTTTATTTATGCAACTGGTTTAATATTGCAACACACTTTGCTTTGTTTCTTAAATATCAGATATATAAAAAGTCATCTTTTAAAAAAAATGAAGCAAGGACATGCATACACATGGTCATTAGGACTATCCCACTACTACAACTATTTCTATATCATAAAACATGAATATCTACTACATGTGAAAATACAATCTTTTTAACTAGTGATTGTCCTAGTAAGTGTGATTTGATTCTGATAATTATCTCTTTTTTTTTTCCTTTTATCTTTCTTAATCTTTAGTAATTATTCTTGCGAGTACGGACAAGTACAAAATCCAAGGACATCCCACTTCCTTTTTCACGCTTCACTTTTTAAAATGTGATCTCTTTTTTTCTTTTGTTGCTAACTAGCATAAGCATTAAGCAGTAAAAAGTAACAGTGGTACAACCTCAAGTTGGGAGTAAACAATAAAACCACCTTAAGACAGTTATGAAAACAGTTGGAAGTGTAGTACCTTGTATGGCAATTTGGCAACAATCCAATTGAATCCAGCATAATGAACTTCTGCAATATAATATAGTCCATATTACTTGGATTTGACTGAAATCCTCCTACAAGGGAATTTGTCCAAGTATCAGATTCTGCATATATTAACTTTTTACATGTTTTAGCTTGCAAAAAAAATGTTGAGTTTTTAAATCCTTGTCAGAGTGTCGATAAATGTAATTTGATGAAATATAGATTCAGGGTAACATGGAAATTTAACAACATAAAGTTTATGCAGAGTTTTGCAAATTACGCAGGAATTAAATTTCTGTTAAAACTGTACTTACAGTGTTCGCAGGTCGAGTTCCAGTTGTTCATGTGAAAGAAGTTACGATTTGCAATAATGCAGCGGACACTACCTAGAATGAATATATCAAATCTTCATGTTAAACCCTAGATTACCTTAGAATTATTACAGAATCANGCACTACCTAGAATGAATATATCAAATCTTCATGTTAATTAAACCCTAGATTACCTTAGAATTATTACAGAATCATAATAATGCAGGTAACAGTTATAAAAATGATGATAAACATGATAAAAATAGAGATAAGTTACACCGCAATATCTTTATCATGATGAAAAGATATTTAAAAAGTGTAAAAGGACTAAAAGTCGGCCTAGTTAAAACTGACAAGGCACCTAGTAAGATATTTTACCAGATTGCTGCAAAGTTCAACTAATTCAATTAGAATTAATTCTAACATTAATTTTAATTTTAATATTAAATGTGGATGGAATATCTTAAGCACAAACCAGATGGGAAAGGACTCGGTGAATGCTAATAAATCTTTATATAATGATATATATTATATATAGAAAAGACACAGAAGATCACAACTGGGGTTGCCACAAATGCTAAACTACACATGCAGTCACTAAGCTTCTGGATATTAAATGAAAACCCTCTAATATGAAATGTTAAGTAAATAGATTAACTTTACTGGTAGATGGAAAGGAGAAACAGATGCTATAAAATACGAAAAATAGGGAGGAAAATGTTAAAAGCTAAAACACCACTAAAAAAGAAACGCTGGCCACACTCCAATCCCTGGAAAGGAAAGTGCAAATATCATAGCACATGGATTATGGGTCCTCCATCCCTTAGTACATGAATGTATCCCATCAAATTTGTAGTTGGGAAGATTCTATTAATGCTTAAAAATCTTGTAGTTGAAGAGCCACTTTACTGCTCATTCCACTTATATTTACTTATATATCATACTCAGACATGGGACTGGGATACCACAGAGCACCAAAGTTAGCTGCAACAAGTAACGGCCGTAATTCTAGCTTATTCAAATAAATTAACCATATCAAGTATGTATCACTCGAAAGTAAGGTCTGTCACCTTATTCTGTTTATCATGCGTTCCGTTTTCTGCCAAATCCCCTGTATTGCTACATAGTACATGTTACACGTGTCGTAATATTTAAGCAGCAACATACTCGTACATGGATTAGAAAAGACATTAAAAAACGTTAAGAGTCTTATGATTTGAACAGCCTACTACTACTCTACGATTGTGCATTTTAGGCTCGTACTCACTGGAGATCCTTTCTTTTCGCAAAATATCCCTCCCAGGTGTTTCAATCTACCTGTCCTTGAAAAAAGGGCAAAAGGAACAAAACCACTAACTAGAAAAAGCTGGGAATCTCTCTGCAATAGAATGTAATGTACACCTACCAGCCTACTCCAGACTTTATCAATTTTTTCCGTATTGCTAACATCTCTCTAATCTATCAAGTTTCCCATTAAATTCTCAAAATTTCAATTAAAAGTAATCATATCTTATCTCCTAAAAAGGTAATCATAAAATAAGGAATTTATATTAAAATATTGGACAGAGGATATTAAAAATACTGCTACACAAGTCAAACTAAATGTATTAGCACTGGGTATTATACTAGAATCAGTCGAGATTATCACAAGATAATGGGAAGAATGCAAAGAGTAGAATGGAAAAGTCCATGCACATTACAATATAGTACAACTAAGCTAATCTTATATAAAACGAAGATTAAGGTTTTGAAAAGCCTTACAAGACAAGCACGTGGATCATGTTACTTATTAATCATATGAACAAAATCAATCCATCCCACTACCACCTTTCACTTTGGTAGAGTGGCCTGTGGAGCCACAATGCAAAGGGTTAGTGCAGTCCAGCTTAGAAGATAAGGGCTCAATTGTTAGTACTAGACTTGAAAAGGAAAAAAAGGCACATCTACTCCTTAAAGTTACCATATCTCAAAATATTACTATCTATCAATTTAATCAACTCGAAAGATATGCTTCCAGTAACATAAAACCCTGCGACTACCTTCTGTATCTATATTTTAATATCCCTCTTCTAGGGATTCAATGTACTTTCGAGTACCGTAGAATAATTTAGAGTCTTGATATGCTCAAGGATCAATATTCAAATCAACCTTTCAGCAAAACAACTTGCCAACAGTTACAAATATTTAATAGCAGACAATCTTGTAGATCTGTTAGATAACTAAGATTGATTACAAACCACAAAATTAGATTATCACTTTTAGACAAGATTATATTACAAATAAACTACTTGCAGAGCATTTAAACTGTAGTACAGGTACTAATACACCAAAAGAAAATAAAAATCATGGATTTTCCGGGGGCCACATCAGTATCAGATCCTGATCAATGCAGATTAGTATCAAGTATTTTAGAATAGATAGGCACTTGTATAAATATCAGTGACAATGAAAATAAGCAGGAAAAG
This sequence comes from Oenanthe javanica, assembly GCA_008931105.1. Classification (NCBI taxonomy): domain Eukaryota; kingdom Viridiplantae; phylum Streptophyta; class Magnoliopsida; order Apiales; family Apiaceae; genus Oenanthe; species Oenanthe javanica. The sequence continues at coordinate 7,485 of QRFB01013218.1, forward strand.
TAAACGGTACATCAGAAGGTAACTAGTCTATTAGTGCAGGGGCGGATCTAGTAAGGAGCACGGGGAACACGTGCCCCCTCTAAAATTAAACTTTATAAGGGTGTTTTCTCAAAAATAATCCGGTGCACCCCCCTAAAAATATTTTCCGGATCCTCCCCTTGTGTTGGTATTGATCAAAATAGAATATTGGAAAGTACAGCTTACTTGTGTTCTAATAATGATTATGTAAACACGGCCTAAAAATACTTCAATAGAAATGTAAACGAGTAGCTACATAGTAACTAACTATCACTATGGACTTGGGCCATGTTTGTTTCATGGGATTATAATCCCGGGATTAGTATCCATTCATTATAATCCTTCACTATTATCCCTAAGTATTATAATCTTTTAAATTATCCAATACTATGTTTGTTCCGAAGGATTAAGTTGAGGATTGGATTATAATCCTTTAAATTATAATTCTATGTTTGTTTTGAGGGATTAACATATGGATTGGACTATTATCCTTTAAATTTTTTAATCCTTTGTTTGTTTGACATTGGATTATAATGAAGGGATTATAATCCTTTACAAAATGACTTGTTAGAGAGGATTAAATAATACCTCCTCCAACCAAGTATTAAATAGAATTATAATCATATCCCTTATCCCATGAAAACAAACAAGGAATTAATATTTCAAAGGATTATAATCTTTGATCTAATCCCAAATAAATTTTTACAAAACAAACATAGGATTAAAAAATTTAAAGAATTATAGTCATATCCCCTATTTAATCCTATAAAACAAACATGGCCTCGGAACCTTATATCGGAAACTTCGGACTTAAGACCACAATAAAGGAATTTTTACTAGTGCTAAGTACCGAAGAGAATGGAATTTACATGTCATCTAATATTGGGAAACTTCCTTACTCCATATTGAGCGTTGGGAGCTGGGGGGCCCTCATCATTAGAGATATGTTTTATCAAAAGGGAAGTTCCAGATGGCATTCTATGCCAGGGAGAAAGTGGGATGGGCCCATTGATTAGAAAGGGCATTAAACTACAAGATACTTGGTGGAGGAACCCAGTGGTGCAAAATATTAAGAAAATCCTCAAGTTGGCTTAAAATTCAAAGCCTCAGAATATTCTCAAAATCTTGTGATTATTTTTATATAAATAGGCCTTTAGCATCGAAACTCAGAAGTAAAATTCACATTTCATTCTTTCCTCTATATAATCCCTGATATACATCGACCTCCAATTATTCTATCATAAACACTTGCATTCTACAACATGTCTATTTCTACTTTAACCACTGCCACAGTTGTCTTTCAAGAAGTTCAAAGCAACTTTTACTCGAGAAAGTTGCTATTACACACCCCTCTTTATCAACAACAGGCTGCAGCAACTCCTCTAGCAAGTGTCAACGCACACGTTGCATCAGAACCTTATCCAGGAGATAATAGTTTTGATGCAAATGTTGTGATGGTACTCTCAGTCCTCTTGTGTGCTTTAATTTGCTCACTAGGTCTGAATTCTATAGTTAGGTGTGCCTTAAGGTGTTCAAGATTAGTAGCCTCAGAATCAAGTGAAAGCTCTTCGGCTCGTTTAGCAAATACAGGGATCAAGAAAAAGGCTCTCAAAACTTTCCCGGTAGTAAACTACACAGCTGACCTGAAGCTACCTGGATTAGATGCCGAGTGTGTAATATGCCTCTCCGAGTTTGCTCCTGGAGAGCGTGTGAAAGTTTTGCCCAAGTGCAACCATGGTTTTCACATCCGATGCATCGACAGGTGGCTCAATTCTCATTCGTCCTGCCCTACTTGTAGACAATGTCTGATTCAGACATGTCAGAAAATAGTCGGCTGCAGCATGCCTAGCACACCACAACCAATTCCATCACATCAAGAAAGTATTACTATCAGAATTGCACCTTTGGAACCTGAGGGTGTAGTACGTACTTATCAAACATAAGTGTGAGGTAATTCTTAGTTCAATGTGTTATATACTCACCAGAATTGTTCTTTGAAGATATTAAGAGCTAGGCTATTAATTCCTCGGGGACAACAGGGTTACCTCATAGTTAGTCCCCAGAAGGAATGTAATGTTCAATTGTATATTTGTACAAAATTCTAAGATTGTGCTTTTAAGTCTCATCCTATTTCAGTTCTAGCAGTCCAACAGAATCAATCAACTGGATTTCTGATTGCAAGTAGTTTCAATAGATATTAGAAAGATGTAAAAATTTCAGTCAATATATTTCTGACCAGACCTGGCCCTGTGGACAAAATATAATAATTAAAGTAATATAAAGTGTTACAAAGGACAAGAACATGAAATGGACTAGCAACTGAACTTTTTATTTCTGTCAGCTGAGTCAACAATCACCATGTAAAGGCGTGGGATACTAGAACTCAGAAGGGTTGTATTAGCCATTCAGCAGGCCAACCCAACATTTTGAAATACTCAAATGCAGTTAATGTTGGTTTTGTGTATAATTAAGGTATGTTATCCATTTACCAAAATAAAATGTAGGATCCATTTCTTTGTAGCATTTAGTCATTATCTATCCTCAGAATTTAACAATTTCAACAAGGAAAATCACCACAAAATAAATATATAGAAGGCAATGTCTGCAAGAACCAGACTTTCGGTTAGCAAAACATCTGGAAGTCAGGGTTACTATAACTTATAAGAAATAAGTAGGCGCAATTGCAAAGCAATTCCCTCAAGTATTTATGGACCAATAGGTTGAGATTGTCCATATTAACAAGTCAATTATTTTTTTGGAGATCAATTGTTTTCTTGTGGAGATCAGGGTTGACGTCCTTCTGAGGACACCAATATGTTGCTAATGTCGGAATGTGAAAGGGCTTCTTCAGTAGTAACATAATCAAAAGGTAGTACATAATATATATAGTACCACGACACAAGCTTTGTCCACTGAAGTACCCAATGCCTAAGCCCCTCCAGTGATAGGGCGGACCAAAAGTATCAAATCATCCTCAGACTATATGCAAGTCTTCTGGAATGAACTTGTGAGGCTTCCCAAACATCACTTGAATCCACACCTAACCGCATTTGACTCACTGAGTCTGATGCTCCAGTTCAAACAGTTCATTTCAAAGAAGAGATGCCTGCCTTTGCTCTTGCACAATCTAAAGCGTAACAGTTTAGCTCAGGTTTCATGTCAAGTAGTGGAGTAAAGGAAAATTTGGTTTAATTTTTCAACTCTAAATGGTATGAATTAAATAAGTTCTTAGACTGATTCCATCAAAATGTTGAGGTTAAACATTCAGATACATTTGGACTAAATTATGGTAAATATTGTTTCATTCAACCTAAAAAATTACTATGAATCATTATGTGCAAGTCATTTCTTCATTCCCTTTTTATCAGATGGCTTCCTAGACTTGAATGCACGAATGCTTCTGAAAAAGATCTGCTGCCTGTGTTCCAGTCCTAGTTTAAAAGGAACTGATAAAGATATGATTTTTAACCAATGCAGCCTTGGATGTGATTCATTATATTCATTTTAATCGAAAAATAAAGGAACAACCAAATAGTAGCTGAGAAAGTATGCACAATGAGACAACCAAATACAAATGTACTGAAAGGTGAATTTTGTTTCATAGTAATCACATGGAAAATGTTTTCCAGGTGCTGAATAATCAAACGAGTATTCTTAGCAAACAGTGAAAACATGTTCAGTATTTAGTATTACTATGTATGTAACTTAGGGTGATAGGACACCTAAAAAATTTTGTTCTTTCACATTCACTAGTCTCAAAATAACATAAGAACTACTTTATATTTTACACAATTCTTAACAGTCATAGTTATGAGAAAAAAGTGCTCTGTACAACTACTCTTCCCTACTCACTAATCAAAACAGGAGATCGTGAAACCTCAGGCTTATAAAAATCACTGCTTCAAACTTTAGAAAGAAATTATATAATGATATGACTCTTATGTCACCTCGGTGATGATTTAGACCTAAAACTATTGCTATTTGGAGTGAATTCTTCATACATTTTTATCCAACATGTATTAAAAACATATTAATCATGAAGTTACTTGTCAAATATCATTATTTATTACTGTATATTGGAGTCTGATTCAGCAGTTAACTGAATTTTTTTATCTGAATTACAATGGGTAAGGAGAAACCATATGATGCTTTCAGATAACAGGCGTTCACTCTCTTTAACTGAAAAAAAAATCTTTTTTTCAGATGTTCGATATTTATATATCACAGCTTTGAACATCAAAATTCAATAATAGGACACCCAAGAGTCTCTTAGATAGACCCCGTTTAATATTTGTAGACAAGATCGAATTACAGTGAATATGTGGATAAGCAATCTTCTAAGTTTCNATTTTTTATCTGAATTACAATGGGTAAGGAGAAACCATATGATGCTTTCAGATAACAGGCGTTCACTCTCTTTAACTGAAAAAAAAAAAAATCTTTTTTTCAGATTTTCGATATTTATATATCACAGCTTTGAACATCAAAATTCAATAATAGGACACCCAAGAGTCTCTTAGATAGACCCAGTTTAATATTTGTAGACAAGATCGAATTACAGTGAATATGTGGATAAGCAATCTTCTAAGTTTCGTACTCTTAGGCATAAAGCATCTACGTTATAATCTTTAATACTAGTTATCTGTTTTTACAAAGAGGGGATACAAAGAGTAACCTAATAAAGACACTGAAGATATGTACTATAGATTATAGCTAAATTAACATATCTCCAGGCATTCTATCAAAAAATGAAATCCCTTGGAGACAATTTATGCATTGTCATGCATATAACAGGACAATTTGCAACAAAGAATTCACATTAGAACTTGAAACAGTAAGGTGGAATTAACAGCCTGTAAAATGTTTAAAGTCATACGTATAAGCAATGACTGCAGTTGTCCAACCGAGTTTATCTATTAGAACCTATTGATATTTTTATATATCGTCTAGCAATAATTAAATAAACTAGGGATTAATTGGAGAATAATGTACAAAAGTCAGTAAACATCTCTGGCGAAGTGGCATGAAGTTAAAGTGTAAAGCAGAATGCTATTGTACAGAGACACTTGAAGCACTTTAGCACATGGCAACCAGAGAAACCACTTAAAAACACTGCTGGAAAGTAGGTCTGACAAGCAACTGTGAATATCCTCGGCATATAATCATGCTACACATTGTTACATATAAACATATTATTGACAAAAAAAAATTAGATAGCAATTACTGATAATATTTTGTACTAGTAACTGAATAGTTAACAATGTGTTTAACAGCAAAACTACATGCCTTCAAGCCTAGAGTAGTACAATGTTTCCAGCTCCATAGAAATTAATTTTTTTTATATTAAACTAATTTCCTGCTTCCGTGGCTTAGAGTTGAGTTTTCAAACACGGTCCTTTTCTCTCTTTCTTAGATGATACAGTTAAGAACAATTAATACATTATAAAAAAGGAATAATAAAGTACATTGATAGTTAAAACAAATAATAGAATGTAGCTTAGATTAGGTGGAGTAATATACCTTTAACTCCTTTCTTTCCCTTTTAAGTATATGCAAACACGAAACGCTACAGTATAACTTGCCCTTTGTTCTGGTTATGTCACCTCAACGAGTTGTACTACTGGCGAAACATTAACAATTGTCACAGATTATGATGCTTTAATATGAAAATTTAAATTTTTCAAAAAATTAAATTAATTTGTTAGCCGCAAATACTGGTCCACCGTATTTCTGTTTCTGCCAGAGCTATTTTTGCAAATAAATTCAACAATCAGCAAACTTAAAGCATGCATCAACCAAAACTAGGTCAGCAATTGTTTGTGAGAAGAAATGAAGTATCCTAAGAGCATGGCAATTGTAGCATAAGTGTTATTATGACTACGAATGACTCTACTTATGCATGCTCAATCTCTCAAACTAAACAAAATGCGTAGGAAAAAATAGAATACCCTCTCACACCTGGGTTTGAGTAAAGGACATAATGCTCCAAACAGAAGAAAAGGCAACATAGCTTTTGGTGGCCTTTCTGGAGGCAATGTAGGTTGTAAAGTNGTTGTAAAGTAATAGAACAGTGTGAGCCAGATAGTGATAACTCCAATAGCTCATGTAAACAAAGCCACATAGGTAAAGAATATAGGTGTATTCTAAAACAGACCTTTCTCTAACAGTGATCATTAAGATCAACTGCATCATATACTGCCATGCTGCAATCTGTTAGCTTTGTGCAGTCGACCATCCAGACATTTTCCTTGCAAACAACCTTTGTAATAAAGCTTCTTTCAACAATGGATTCCTTAATTATTCCATGATTACTGATTATAGCTCAACTATTTCAGTAGATAAAATCTGACCAACTGAAGCAAACTTCTGCCTAAAAATACAAACTCTCCACGTTAATAACTTAATATCATATTACAAATTGATTTTGTCATGCTAAATAATTCTCCTATCTTAAACTATGATCCAATTTACTATTTTGATTCAAAAGATCAACTAACAATGAATTTACTATTGCCAGTAAATCATAAGCAGCAAAATGATCAAATCACTAACTTACAGTTAATGATTTCTTTATAAATTTTAGAAAACACCCCATGACATTCAAACGACAAATCCCCACCCTATAAACAATACAAGTCCGGGTAATCTATATGGCCAATGTTAACCATTATAATCTAACCTGGGCCAATACACAAAATAGTAGTTGAGCTTGACCACTTTACTTTAACTGACTAAACAAACAATTACAATTACATATGGAGGGTTATTTTGTTTTAGCTTTAAGACTGAAACAAGGCTATTTTGTTTGTTTCATTTGAAGTTAATAAAACGAATAAACCATCAATCTAATATCTGGTACTTCAAGCCACTCACGCAATGACACAATTAAAATAATACAGTTTGCCAACGACAGGACCCGAACTCTCTAGCACACACACATGTTACATGTACGCAATTATCTCAACATTTTGCCTTCAATAAGGCTCCAACACTCACACACACACAAACACAACTATTTCTACACCTAATCCTCAACCGCAATATGTCAAGTACTCAGAAACACCCGGAGCTAAAATATCTCTAAGTAAAATTTATGGGTTCTGCGACCAAATGTATCGTACAAGTCACTCATCGTAAAAGTGATTCATTTTAATCATCAATCTGGGCTCACAAGAAAATTAATACCAATTTTCAAGAAAATTATTAATCTTTTAAGACCATAAAAACATGGTAAGTAATCATGCAACATAATATCATCAAAATTACCAGGGACGAACAAGTTATGATCAGATGAAGAATCAAATTTACAGGACGTCTCCACGTGCATGTCGTTATTCACTATGCAGATGAAAGATGTAGGGAAGCCACTTTTTGAGTCGATTTTTTTCCCTCGCTTTATAAATAGCTTAACCTTAATACCATCAGACTCACGAGTGACTTCACGGGAGGAACGTGAAAATTGGCCACAAATGATCATAAAAATATTAAATTCAATTGTATTATAATATCAAATATTCCAATATTTTTAAGTATTCGAATATTTATATTCGGTACGAGGTGTGGGAATTAGCCTTCTAGATAGTGGTAACAAGCATAGATAATGTGATAAGATAACAACCCCAGCAAATGAGTACAAATTGATGTGTTGTTAGAAAAAGTAACGCGAGAAAAATAAGATGATTATTTGGTAATTTTTTTTATTTTGTACATATTTTGAAATATAATATATAAAAATAATGTTTTTTTGAAGGTTTGATGATGAAACTTATAATTATTTCCTATAAAAACTGGAATTTTCAGCTTTTTACAAAAATATGGAGCATATTTTCTCTCACAACAGTTTTTAGGCCAAAAGTACTTTTACGGACAACTACTATTGTTTTTCAACAAAAAAACTATTATATATGTTTTTAACAGCAATATCAAACAGTGGCTTAATTTGAAAATAATATTGGCCTGAATTTTTCTCAATTTTGAGATTTATTTCTTATCATATTTATTATTTTATTTTTTAAATTCGATGCTCGTTCATTTCAAAAAATATTAAAATAAATAGCATTATAAAAACTTACAAATTTATCAAACAAACAACGGCAATTTCAAAAAAAAAAAAAGAAGCGTAAATTAGACAGAAAGAAAGCTATTGAGAAACATGCGGGAAAGCTGTCATTGCAAGGCTAGCTGCTAGATCACCCTATCTTTTCTCGTGGTCCTAATCATTCTCCTCTTCCTACTCTCATTTTTCAAATCGATTCGATTTTTAAAATACAAAAAATATTCCTGTAATAAATATTCTAATTTCGCACACATTTCATTCGAATTTCAAATCTTTTCTCCCCCAAAACCCAATCCCTGTAATAAATATTCCTTTTAATTTATTTATAACACTAAAATAATAAAATGTTTTTTTAATTGTTTACACATATTTTAAAATACATAAAAATAATAATTTTATATTTTTTTAAAAACATTTTCAGATTTTCTACATATAAACTAAAATAATATATGTTAAAATAATATATGAAATTATTTTTTATATCTAATTTAAAAAATTAAAATAATATGTATTTTAAAAGGGTAAGTAGTAATAATTATATACATACAGAGTCTATATATCTACACCTCTCTCCCTCACTTTAGCTCATATCCGCCTTCATCGTTACAACCTAGAGAGAGAAAGAGAGAAACTACCGCCGCCGTCGCCGTTGTCGCCGCCGGAAAATATCTCGGTTTGCTCTCTAATCTGCTTTTGGTTTCTTCTATATGTATATGTGTATGTGTATATATCGATCTGTATGTAAATAGCTTTGTTTTGACTGTGTAAATGATGAAAATGATTTGAATAATTGGATCTGAATATGATTTAGTAGATGAATGATCTGTGTAGAGTAAATCTAAAGTGATTTGACTTCAAATGATAAGTTGAATCTGTATGTATAGTTTGATCTGTGTGTAACTTGTGATTTTAGGTGTAGATTTAGAGGTTTGAACTGTTTGTTTGTGTCCGATCTGTTATTTAAATGCTAGAGATGTTGTATTGTGTGTATTTAGATGTTTTTTGTATGTGTTATCGACAAATGAGCTTTGGATTGTGTATTTAGATGTGTTTTGAAGCGATTTGATTGTATTTTAGTTGTTTTTTTGTCATCGAATGGAAATTAGTTAGTAAGCGTTGAAGCGATTAGATTGCATTCTAGTTTTTTGTTGTCGAATGGAAATTAGTAAGTAATTTGATATATATAAGTCATGTAGTAAATTTGAATTTGGACCTAATCTTGTCGGTAAATGTCTAATGTGATATTTCTTCTGATTTTATGCTGAATGACGTGTTTTTGTGTGTTTATTTGAGTATGTATCTGATTATGACGTATTCATGTGTTAGCTGAAAAAAAGTTTAATAATTTGTTTGAGTTGATTTGTGAAGTGACTTTCTGTTGGGGATTAGGTGATTAATGCATACAAATGGAAAATGCATAATAGATCAATATTGCTTAGCTATCTATTTTGAAATGGGTGGTTATGTTCTTTCTTGTTTAATTAAATTAGTTATGCTTCTGCAGTGATATATAATGGCTGATGCTGAGGATATCCAACCCCTTGTGTGTGACAATGGAACTGGAATGGTGAAGGTTAGTTGATTTTTCTAATGCTTGTAAAATTTATCGAAGTACATCTTGCAGTAAGTACGCTTCTCTTGAGTGTTTGATTATTTTTGTAAATATTGTCGTGTTGGATACTTGGATCTGTAGGCTGGTTTTGCTGGTGATGATGCTCCCAGAGCAGTGTTCCCCAGCATTGTTGGCAGACCCAGACATACTGGTGTTATGGTCGGGATGGGGCAGAAGGATGCCTATGTTGGTGATGAAGCCCAATCGAAAAGAGGTATTCTTACCTTGAAATATCCAATTGAGCACGGTATTGTGAGTAATTGGGATGACATGGAGAAAATATGGCATCATACTTTTTACAATGAGCTTCGAGTTGCTCCTGAGGAGCACCCAGTTCTTTTAACTGAGGCACCACTCAATCCCAAGGCCAACAGGGAGAAAATGACTCAGATTATGTTTGAGACGTTTAATGTTCCTGCAATGTATGTTGCGATCCAGGCTGTTCTTTCTCTATATGCAAGTGGTCGTACTACTGGTTCGTATCTGTCCCTTCAAGTAAACATATTCTGTAATTGATATTATTTCTTGAGCCTTCATTTTATAAATGTTTGATATTTGATATGCAATAGGTATTGTGCTGGATTCTGGTGATGGTGTGAGTCATACTGTACCAATCTATGAAGGATATGCCCTTCCCCATGCCATTCTCCGTCTTGACCTTGCTGGTCGTGATCTCACTGATTCTCTCATGAAGATCTTAACAGAAAGAGGTTATATGTTCACCACCACTGCTGAGCGGGAAATTGTTCGTGACATGAAGGAGAAACTTGCCTATGTTGCCCTTGACTACGAGCAAGAGCTTGAAACCTCAAAGAGCAGCTCCTCTGTTGAAAAGAACTATGAATTGCCTGATGGGCAAGTTATTACAATTGGAGCTGAAAGATTCCGTTGCCCAGAAGTTCTGTTCCAGCCATCTCTGATCGGGATGGAAGCTGCAGGAATCCATGAAACTACATACAATTCCATCATGAAGTGTGATGTTGATATCAGGAAGGATTTGTATGGAAACATAGTGCTCAGTGGTGGTTCAACAATGTTCCCCGGTATTGCAGATCGTATGAGCAAGGAAATTACTGCTCTTGCTCCCAGCAGCATGAAGATCAAAGTTGTTGCACCCCCTGAAAGAAAATACAGCGTCTGGATTGGAGGATCCATTCTTGCATCCCTCAGCACATTCCAACAGGTAAAACACTTTAAGAAGTCATTTTGTTTTTGTTTTAATGAATTACTCTCCGTGTCATGTGCTTAACCTTTTAATTGTTTGTTGTATCAGATGTGGATCTCCAAGGGTGAATATGATGAGTCTGGGCCATCAATCGTGCACAGGAAGTGTTTTTAAGTTCAATTTATTTGCATTGAGGTTGAATTTCTTTTTCAATTTAGTTGGATTTTCGTGTAATTTTTCATGTGAACTCGATGTTGTGGTTGATTGGGAGGATAATGTGATTTTGATGTATCAACGTTTTGTCCACTGTGGTTCACATATCAGTCCTTATGTCCTGGATGTATGCTAAAGATGACAAGCCTCTACTTATCTTTGGTCTTTTCATGCTTCAATTGTGGTTTGTTACTCCCATGCTTATAATTGAGGTGTAATTCGTCGTGTCTTTTATTATTTTTTTCCCCAAATTTTACCTTAATGTCATTTTTTACCTTAATTTTATTCTCTGTATTGGTAGAAGTAATTAAAAAACAAATAAGCTACCTATTTAAGAACGCTGGGGCTAAAAATTCACATATTTTATGGTCATTTTGCAGTCGGACGATAAATATTATTTTATGAAATGGTTGAAATATTGCCTGTTATATGGAGCATTGTTTACAGAAATTATACATAATTGTGGTTTGAGATCTTTTGAATGGGAGGAATAGTTACAAAATGGTTGAAATCTTTAGTGCTATTAAATTGTTTCCACACGTAAAACTATCCTACTATCAGATGTTGGTAAGAAGGTGACCACAAAATATTCTGTGGGAGATGATTTGCCAACTACTAGATCCAACCATTCGTCATATCTATTTATTAGATTAGATTTTGTTCCATGATAAACAGCTATCCAGAAGTAGATATGGCTACTACTTACACTTATACACAGGGATATACATATATGTATGCACGTTGTGCAACAGCAGTCCTGTATTTGGTAGGGTTAGTAAAGGTTAAAGTTTCGGTTAATCTTGATTCTTGAAAAATTGTTTCGAGATCTATTTTCAGTCGCAGTTAATCTTAAAAATCTATGTATTATTATTGTCATCCCTACCATTACGAGGCCTGTCTATATGCTTGAAGTTTCTGAAAGTCGGTGATTGCGATTTAAAGGTATCAAAACAGGAAATGGTCATTATGTCAATTTGTATAAACGGGGACACGAGACAGTGAACTGATTGCAACTCCTTTTCAATAATATCATCGAACAATTTTCCAGCCTGGGGTTGGGTTGTATGAACGTCATAGTATTTAAAGGACTTTGTGCAATAGATTGATCAAACTTTACCCCACGATCGTGGCCTCGTGGGACACTTAAACGTTTAAGTGTCACAACGTTGGGTTGGGTTGGTGACTGGTTTAAGTGTATGTGCCTGTTTTATAGTGTTGTTTTTAAAACAAGACATACAATTTATTGTTTTGAAAACAACTTTCGCACTTGCCGGAAATCTTTTATAAAAATCGAATTTAAACATATATGTATTTCACCTTTAAATTTGAACAATACAATTTATTAACACAATTATCAGTTTATTTTACAACACTTGTTTTCTTGGTATTTAATTACTCATTGTACCTGTGAGTATATCCGATGGATTAAATCTTATCTAAATATTTTCTTGTTCATCGTATTTGTGAGCATGGTTCGATTCGATTCAGTTTTCTCCCTTAGAACGTGGAGGATTGATCCTTAAACCAGAGCATTATATTGTTAACCGTAAAAGAAGGAAAGAGGATGATTGTATAAGCATGTGAGGAGAATGCGTTTGTTTCTTTGGTTATGGTCCACTCTCCTATCTGTCTGTGTGTTTTTTCAAAGTCATGAGTTGTGCTGTGGTGTTCCTCACATGCTATATTACTCATGTTTAGTATCATAATCAAACTAGTTGCTGACGACTACTTTCCTCCCTCCCTCTCGCTTGTCATAAAACTAATAAATATACAGATGAAATTTGCATAATGTGTGTGTTTGTATAGAGAGATTCGATCTCTTGCAGCTTTGTATCCGTGAATGGAATATTTAGCTAACAGAAATAGTAGTCCCACTCATCATACCATTCGTAAATTACTCGTGTAATATTATATAACTTTCGGTATCTTTATATAAATAAATACTTTGTAATTGGGGATCGTGTACGCACATGATTACCCGATTGTTATGTACCTGCTGGAGTAGATTTTTAGTTCAATTGTTCTCTGTTTACAAGTCGCAGGCCTCCGACATTCTCATATTTCTTTTTATAATACTCAACTAAACATATTTAAATATACTCCTCTTTTTTAAATACTCAATTAAACAGATTTTAATATTCACGCATTCACAATTTGTTTTTAAACCTATCGATGCGGGACAGGAATACTAAAATATGAAGCATTTTATTTGTTCTTATAAATTTGTTTGCATGTGAAAACATTTTAGTAAAAAAATTATCAAACAAAAAACACCATTACAAAAGTTGGAAAAACAAATCAAATATTGCCAACATTTACCTCAGCTTTAATATGGGAACCAATTTACAGTAATAATTAACAGTGTAAATTAGACCAAAATTTAAGACAGCTTAAGCAAGCACATTGGGGATTGGATCCATATGAATAAAAATGTTTGTCACGGCAGAAACCTCAATCACTTATTAGCCTTCAGCGAATTTTATTGACATAGCAGGCTAGTAGCATTATTCAAAATTTTGAATTTATAGTCAGGTCAAGGCAAAGAATCACAAACACAAATCAATTTAGATATTTCTGAAGGTACAAACTAACAATGCAGTAGAATTTCTAATGTTCTATCTTTCTAGAGGGGAAGAACATAACCTAAAGGTTCAGCGCCACACTAAAAGGCTCGCTCAAAAGCCAAGTTGATTTCAAGTCGTCCTAGAGTACGTATACCATCAGACTATATGTTTTTATAGTTGTGAGCCCAGCATTTACATTAAGAGTCTGGCAACCCCTTATCAGTTGATCCTCAAATGTCTTGCTATTTTACACTTGCTAAAATCCTAGCTTATCTTGACACTAAAGAGCTTTACTGAAGAAAAAATATATTCTCGGTCAGCTGATTATCATCTTCATCGTATATTTTGCTCGATGTGTAACGTCATGTGACTGTTAATTTTAAGCAGAAAAGAAATTCAAAATGCAAAGTAGCAAAGGCAATATGATACATCTAATACAGCGCAAATAAAAAGTAATTCTTACATTTATAAAATCCTAGTCACTGGTCTCCTGTTTTTAGATAGACAAAACAGTGTAACAAATGAAATGGTTTCTGCTTATACTAGTCACTTCAGATGTATAGGTTATGTATTTCTGTAAAATGTGTATATAGCTCATGCATGCGAGCAGTACGGGGTTCAAAACCCCCTAACTCCATTTTTGTATAAGCAGGGTCTCAGTCTTTCTCTTGGATGAAATGATCAAGGAATACTCAGATACACGTCTACATCGAACCCCGCATCTCTATTTTTGTATAAGCAGGGTCTCGGTATTTCTCTTGGAGGAAATGATCAAGGAATCCTCTCAGTGGAATACTACTAGGCAATCTGAATTAAATGGTCAAGGAATACTCAGAGACATCTACATCAACCCCGCATCTCCATTTTTGTATAAGCAGGGGGTCTCAGCGGAATACTAGGCATTCTGAATTTTAGAAAAAATCATAGAATTGGAGGAAATGATCAAGGAAATGAGGAATACTCAGAGAGTCGGAAACATATCTATAAAATACACAATTTAATCAAGATACACAGCAAGGATCGAACCCATATGGTGGTTTGGTTTATATCTATTAATCATCACCTTTATATACATATCCCAACCCAACCTCATATTACGAACTCAGTTACAAATGGAATCATGGAACCAGTTTTAAAGCTGGATACATTAATGCCAATTCCAACAATCAATAAACACCGCAACTTCCACTTCCCTTTAGCAGCCTTAGGTTGTGTCCACTTGGAAATAATAGAATGGGGAAGGAATTGAATGAAAAATTAGAAACAAAATAAGGAACAAGGAGAATGGAGCATTCCTTTCAAAATTGGTGGGTTAGACTTCTAATTTAAATTGTAAGGAATGAAATAAAAATTATAAACATTTACCTCCAAACACCCAAATAAATGATAAATCTCAGTTCCATTCAATTCAAACACCTCAAATAAATGTATAAATCTCATCCCATTCAATGCAAGTGAACAACCATAGTTCATTAG
>QRFB01013219.1:0-13786 GCA_008931105.1 Oenanthe javanica
GACAAGAAAAGGATAGGACGGAAATGGGATGATGCAAGGAAGATTCTATCGGGAGTTTGTACATGAATGACCACTCTTTTCTCATGTACTTCTTGTTGATTTTTCTAAGCCTGTACTTCTTGTCATCAGCTCCTTCATCCACTGCATCTGCATACCTAATGAATTCTAGAAAATCTAGAAGATCACTCTCAGTTGGCTCTTCATCAAATTATTTGGTTGGTAACAACAGGTTTTCAGTTACATCCATCTCATCAAACATTATATCCACCTTTTAAATTTTATAGGTTACTTGAATCTTGGAGCTCCTATCCTCCAAAGCAACCTCCTCCAAGTTAGCAACATTCCAGAACTGCTCTAAGATGTCTATATGTAGTGGTGGGTTTGTTAACAGAGCCTCCTTTAAGTAGGAATCACTAATAAACCTAGTGAAACATTTGTACTGTAGTTTTGCATCTGCATCTCTTGAAATGGCTAGGAAATTTGTTTCTGAGATTATATAAACTTCAGTTGTAGGGGTGGAGCTAGAAGAAGCCATTTGATTTAGTGTATAGAAAGGAGAAGTGAAAAATCGAAGAAGGTTCAGAGAAAAGTTGTGAGAAATTGAATGATACTGTAGAGAGCAAAAATTTCTTTGAGTTTGCGATTAAGCGTAGAAATGAAATGTTAGATCTACTTGCTATTTATATGACTTAGACAACTCGACTGGAATTGTAATCGATTTTGTATGTTCGAAAACTCAAAAAGTAAATAAAGTTACTTTTGTAGAGAACTGTCAGAATGTGATCGAGAACTCAAGTGATATATGCATTCAAGAACTGTATTAATCGATAACTCTATTTATTCGAGAAGTGGTATAATCGAGAACTCAATATGACTTAATCGAGAACTCTAGGATTCAAGAACTCAGATTAGCACTGAATCGAGAACTCTGGAAAACATATTTGATTGAGAACTCACTAAAGTGGACTATTCGAGAACTCACAAATAGAAACATAGTCAAGAAGTCAGAAAAGAATGGCAACTTAATCACAAACTCCAGTTTTTGAAGGATTATTCTATTTTCACTTGGAAAATAAAATAACACAACTTGTCACACACACTTTTTAGAAATAAAATCTATTTAATTCTGAAATTAAAAATGTATTTCTAAAATATTCTTGAATAATTGAATATCACACTTGTTATTTAAAGATGCACAAGTATAATAATTCTTTTCAGGATGGCTTAGAAC
The DNA here is from genome assembly GCA_008931105.1 of Oenanthe javanica. Classification (NCBI taxonomy): domain Eukaryota; kingdom Viridiplantae; phylum Streptophyta; class Magnoliopsida; order Apiales; family Apiaceae; genus Oenanthe; species Oenanthe javanica. The sequence continues at coordinate 1,232 of QRFB01013219.1, forward strand.
AAATAAATAGTTCCAAGCTGCTATTTCATTTTATTTTTAAAACAAGATGTACAACAATATAACTGATGCATTTATAAGTACACACCAGTCTGTTTCAATTAGATAAGTCATGTAAGGATCATGTCTGTGAAACAATTATTGCAACAGTTGGTGATATATATTTACTTAGCCACTAGTCTGAAGAATTTAGCATTCCAATCTCACTTACCAATCTGTTAAAGGTGGCTTCATCTAGTAGTTTAGTAAATATGTCAGCCAACTATTTTTGTGTAGGAACATAGAATAACTCAATTATTCCATTTTTTACATGTTCCCTTATGAAATGGTACCTTACATCAATGTGTTTTGTATTGGAATGGTTGACTGGATTGGCAACAATAGAGATGTCACTAGTGTTGTCACACATGATAAGAATTCTTTCCAACACTAGTCCATAGTCCCTTAGTTAAATTTTTATCTAAAGTACTTGAGCACACAGCTTCCAGCAGCTATGTATTCAGTCTCAATTGTGGAAGTAGAAACTGATTGTTGTTTTTTACTAAACCAAGACACTAGTGTCTGTCCAAGAAATTGACAGCTTCCTGAGGTGCTTTTTCTATCCACTCTGCATCCAGTAAAATCAGCATCTGAGTATCCAACTAAGTTGAATCATGTTTCTTTAGCATACCATAAACCCATGAAAGGTGTTCTTTTGAGGTATCTCAAAATCCTTTTGACAGCAATGAGATGAGATTCTTTTGGATTTAACTGAAACCTTGCACATAGACAGGTAGCAAACATAATGCCAGGTTTGCTAGATGTGAGATAGAGTAGAGATCCAATCATTCCTTTGTAGGTCTTCATGTCTACACTTTTTCTTTTCTTATCTTCATCAAGTTTTGTAGCTGTAGACAATGGATTTTTGGCAGTTGAGCAATCTTGCATGTCAAACCTCTTGAGTAAGTCATTGATATATTTAGTTTGACTTATGAAAATACCATATGTTCTTTGACTTATTTGAAGGCCTAGAAAATAATTGAGCTCTCTCATCATGCTCATTTCATATTCACTTTGCATTAGCTTAGAGAACCTTTGACATAGTTTTTTGTTTGTAGAACCAAAAATGATATCATCCACATAAATTTAAACCAGTATGATATCCTCACCATGCTTCTTGTAGAAAATAGTTTTGTCAGTTGTTCCTCTAGTGAATTAATTTTCTAGAAAAAAAATTGACAATGTGTCATACCATGCTCTAGGGGCTTGTTTGAGTCCATACAATGCCTTGATGAATCTGTAGACAAAATTAGGAAAATTGGAATCCTCAAAACTAGGTGGTTGTTGTACATAAACTTATTCTTCTAAATTACCATTAAGAAATGCACTTTTAACATCCATTTGATAGACCTTAAAAATTGAGTGTGCTGCAAAAGCTAGAAAAATTCTAATGGCTTCCAGTCTTGCAATAGGAGAAAAAGTCTCATCATAATCAATGCCTTCATCTTGAATAGTCTTTTATAACCAACCTTGCCTTGTTTCTTATCACAATTCCATGTCCATCCATCTTGTTCCTGTAGACCCACTTAGTGCCAATTACTGTTCTATTCTTTGGAGGTGGCACTAATTCCTAAACATTATTTCTCTCAATTTGATTCAATTCCTCTTGCATGGAAATTATCCAGTCTGGATCCAACAAGGCTTCTTCAACTCTTTTTGGCTCATTTTGAGACAGAAAGTAAGCATACAAGCATTCATTTATGGTTGCTTTTCTTGTCATCACACCTTCATCAGGATTTCCAATAATTTAATCAAATGTATGAGCTCTATTCCATTTAGTTTGATGAGCTACATTTATATCACTTGAACTTGTTTCCTCTTGATTGAAGTTGTTACCATTTGTTGTAGATCCTTGAGAAGCTCCCCCTGAATGGATGCTAGGGTTGTGTGGAGAATTCTCAAGATGGATATGGCTGAAATCATCATTTTCTCTTTCCTCAATTGTCCAATATGAGATGTCTACTTGTGAGTCTTCATGATTATTGATAACCTTTTCAGTTCCAAATGTTTCAGGCTCCATTTCATTTTTAAATCTCAATGTGTCATAATTTTTGCAAATCTTTCAAGGAGCATTATGAACAGGTGCATAGTTATTGTGCTTGTTTATGCCCATTTTACCGTTTCTATTTGGCTTTTTTCTTTTTAACATGCATGGTCTCAATTTTCTGTGCTTTGTGTTCTGTTTCACCCTGAAGAGGTGTGGTTTTAATTTTGATTGTTAATTTCTCTGGTTCAACATTAGGCACATCATCTTTAGCTATTTTGGCATCCTCATCATTCAACTGTTGTTTGATGACCAGATTTGCTTCATCAAACTCAACTGTTAATTTTTTAAAAATAAGAGCCTTGACAGTTTTCAAAATCTGAGGATTTCCAAAATTTTCAGTTTTCTTGCCTCCTGTTGAAACAGATTTCTTTTTTTTGAGAGTGTATCATAATCAAAGCCAATCCCAATTCTAGAATTTTCTTGATATTTCTCATGAAATTCTTGAACAACAATGGATGAGTTTTGGTAAGATCTTATTTTCAATTCATTCTCAGAAATTTGTTTTTTAAGAAATTTTTCAATCTGCTCAGAGCAAATACCTTTATTTTTTAGATACTCAATCTCTTATTTCAAGTTTTCCAGAGTTATCAAGGACAATTCTTAGGTCTCATTCTTAGTAGTCAGTTCATCATTAGCCTTTAGCAATCTAGCAATTTCCTCATATGCAGCAGTCGTACTAGTATGAATATTAAACATCTTAATGCCCAATTCTTCAAAAGTTTTCTTATACCGAGAGTTTGATATGTTAAGTGAGACTAATGAGGGTACCTGTGAGTTCGAGGATGATACTCCATCATGTGAGTTAGCCATGAGAGCTAAATTTCCATATTTCTCCTCCTCATCTTCATCTGTGTCATCCCAATATTTCCTTCAACTATGTAAGCCCTTCATGTCTGCTTTTTGAGGAGAGCCTCATACTTGGCTTCTAGTTCCAAGTAATCTTTGTCCTTCTTGATTGCTTTAGGTTTTCTACACTCTGTTGTAAAGTGTCCAAGCTCATTACAGTTATCGCATTTTATTTTAGATCTATCAATTGTTCCAGTTTTATACCCTCCATTGGTGTTGGTTCTTGTTGGAGCTTTTTCTTTGCTTGAAGAGTTGAAATTTGGTCTTGGTTTAAAACTTTTGTTTTTCTTGAATCTTAAGTTTCCAAATTTATTTGCCATGAATGTCATGGTTTTGTTGTCCATTCATCCAAGCTCTTTAATAGTGTAGAACTCTTCTTCACCTGATTCACTCTTGACAGAGTCTTTTTCTTCTTGTTCATGTTCTTCAAGTTCTTCAATTTTCAGTTTCTTACTTGTACCAGTCTTCTCAACTCTTGATGGTTCATTTATAACCAAGGCACTTGAAACATTAACCATTTTTCCTCTATTTGCTAAAATGGACTTCTTTTGGTAGAAATCCAGTTAATATGTTTTTAAAATTTCATAGAGGGTTTCAAGTAGAAGTTTTGTTAGATCTCTCCCTTCTTTAATTGTAGAGATTTTGTGCTCCAAATGTTCAGAAAGAGTCAACAAAAACTTCATGTTCTTCTCATTTGTTTCATAGTACTTTCCATGGAGTTGAAGTTCATTAACGAGTTTGTTAAATCTTTCAAACACCTTAGTTATGCCTTCATTTTGTTCTGACATGAAAGCTTCATACTGTGAGACAAGGAGTTGCCTCTGGTTGGATCTCACCTCTTCAGTTCCTTCACATAGAATTTCTATGGTTCCCCATATGTGTTTTACAGAGGTGCAGTTGACAATGTTGTTGTATATAACAATATCTAGAGATTCTATGAGTATGAGCACTAGACTATTGTCAAGTGACACCTTCTTTTTCTCCGTGTCTGTGTACTGAGATGGATCTTTGAGTATCCATGTTGCAGGTATCACTTCAGATCCACTAGTTGTTTCAGGAACCAATGTTACTGGCATAAAGGGGCCATTCTTCAAGATTTCTGGATACATGGAGTTGGCAGCCCTTATGAACATTAACATCTTTCTTTTCCATAGGTTGTAGTTTTCTCTGTCAAAAGGAGGAAACTTTATACTCCTCAGCTTCTGAGAATTCATTTTGATCTTCAAACTGTATGTATTTTAACAACCTGGCTATAATACCACTTGTTAAATATGAGATTCTCAAAAGTAATACAGAGGTGGGGGTGAATGTGTTTTTGTTTCTTTTTCTTTTCTTTTCTTATATGATATGTATTTGATGAACTTAACCAACATGATATGTAGCTTATGAAAGATTACAGTGTTCTATAAGATTGCGGAATGTAAATAAAAACACAGTTCACTTTCAATCTAATATTTTATTAGACTTGAATTACTACAATTTGAGATTCTTGAGATGAATCTCAACTTCTTGTTCTTAGAAGTTACAAGGTATTGAAAAATACTTGACAATTTGCTAAGATACTTACTAATGAGGTTGTGCATAGGCTATATAGACAACATGTCTTTTGGCACATGCTCTCACTAGTCAGTTTAGCTAAAACTAAAAATAAACAAGAAATAATTTACATTTGACTACTATCTATTTCTAGCTAACACAATCTGTTGAAAGTTTTTTATTTTCACCCTTATCTCTTCTGCCTTTTGTCTTGTTCTTCTTCCAAGCTACATTGTAGACTTGTCTCTATCTCCACAAGTTTGACTGATCTTGTGATGACAGAGCTGCAGATTATTTGTCTTGTTCTTCTATAATTTTCTTTGAAACTAGCTCTTTGAAGTAGTCGAATACTCTGTTGATTTTGCTTCGAGAAGTCATGGTGATTGAATTCTCGATTAGGTACATGCCGAGACTTCTCGATTAGTCCCTGAGTGGCTTACTTCTCGATTGCATACTTCATTTGATGACTTTTCGATTAGACTAGACTTCTCGAATGAATACTTAAAACTCAGACTTCTCGATTGGTTTAGCTCTATCACTTCTCGATTGCTCCTTTGGCTAACTTCTCGATTCTCGAATGATTAACATTTTAACACTTCTCGAATAGATACAGTTACTTTGACTTCTCGATCACTTTTCACTTCTCGATTGATTACTGAGTTCCTTGAGCACTTGAGACTTCTCTACTAGCTTCACATGCCTGACTACTCTACTAAGATGACTTCTCGACCGCATACTTGCCTTAGAACATTTTTCACTATAATTCTTATTTGATGAAGTCTTCATTATTTTGATGTCTGATTCAGACTTGAATCTTCTATCATTCTTTATTCTTGACTTATTATTTACATACAGTCTTCGCAATAGAACAAACTTCTATCTGCAAGTACATTGAGAGTTATTATTCTCCTATTCTACTCGATGTGGGATATAGTGTTTTTCAAAGAAATAAAGTTTTACAAAGAAATGGGTTCTATTTGGTACTTACATTATTCTGATTAAGTAATATCAGTATTGCGATATATATTCTGAGTATGATTATGAAGATAATCCTTACTCAATATATTTCATATTAATAATTAAATAAACTTATAAATAAATCAAATAAACTTGTAAATAGAATATATAAAGTACTCCATAGCACTCTATGACATAACATTCCCCTTACACTAGTAGTTGTAAACAACACTAACACAAGATACTATATAAACTCATTATCTTTCTTTTACAATATCAATGTGGGACGAATCCCACATAACCCATTTCAAGCAAGTAACTTCAACTCAATTTTTTTATGGATTCCACTAAGAAAATGTCTTAGATTAAAATATGAAAGTTTAAGTCCTCATAGCAAGAAACAACTTCCATTAGTTAGTTTCCGGAAATTACATTAAGAACATATATAAAATATGACTTAAAATTTCCATTTTCTAACATTGCAAATATCTTTCAGGTGATCCTTTATTTTAAAACTTTTACTTAATATCGAGTTTTAAGTTGTAGATACATGCATAAAGTAAAAGTTGGCCCGCTGGTGTTTCAAACTCCCTCCTCCTTAACATTAAATATATCGAGTTTGAAGTTGTAGATACATGCATAAAGTATAAGGATGTCACAACCAGTTTTGTGGAGATGGGTCATGTTCTTAGTTTTAAACATTAAATATAAATATTTTTATATTTATTATGTTATATATGACGACTTGAAATCTGGGGTTAGCAGATTCGGTACCACTGTGAAAAGTACCACCATTCCAAATGACAGGCTAATAAGTCAATACAACCAGCGAGCACAGTAATAATTATACAATCTCAAGTTAAATCTCTCAGTAACTTTGTACCATAGCGCCTCCTAGAATCCACTACACTAACATACAACAATCTCACAATACATAATAAAGTCTTAACATGACTATTCTACCAAGATAAGGCAAATCAACAGAAATATAGAAATATTCCCAAGAAGGCTTTATAAACATAGCTCTAAAACTTCTCCTTACCTTTAGGGTTCACGCATTTCATTACAGGGGAGTTAAAATATAGGGATAGGCCTGTCAATGGATCGGAACTCTGATCTGATCCGATCCGAAACCTTATAAGCGGATATGGATTTATATAAAATTAATCCAATCCGTTAAAAATCCGATATGATAACAGTCCGATCAGATAAATATTAATATGGATTATATATGATATGATTCGGTAACAACTCAATCTGAGTAAATATAATCATATATATATATATACAATATATTATATTTAAATAAATATAATTATATTTATAGATATTATATGTATATGATTATATTGTAAAATATAAATATTTTATGTCCATATATTTAGATTGAAATAAGATCCATACTCTAGTTTGACTCATTTTAATAATTATCATTAATGTAACATATAATATTTATGGTAAATTTCGTATCAAATTTTGAAATATTAAAGCAAGTTCATTAATATAAATTATATCATAACATAAGTAGGTTTGGATAAAATTTATAATCTTAATTTAGTATCTAGTGTTCGTGTTCGTATCAAATATTGATATAATATAATAAATTTTATATAAAAATTGACATACCACATAATTAAATAATCAATAACATATAGAAAAATTATAAAAATCAATCAATTACCAAAAAATAAAATTCCCAAATTAAAATATAAAAATTCTAATTTTTATAAATTAATAAAATCCAAAATTCATTGAAAATGAATTTGTAATCCAAAAATCTCAAAAATAACAATCTTACCTCTCTTAGAAATTATAACACCAAAAATCAAGGCTTTTTCTCAAACTTTCCAAACTTTCTCTTCTCGAATTCCTTCGAATTTGGTATCGTTGCGATGAGGATCAAACATCAATTCTAAAAATACGATCGCATGTATGATCAAAACAGCCTAAAACACACACTCTCTCTCTCTAAATTCTCTCTATTCTATCTGTTTTTTACTAATTTTATGAAACAAGTAAAATGGTAAAAGATTTTAATAAATAAATTTTAGTCTCTATTTATATGAGGGAAATAATTATGGGCCACACTATTTTTAGAATTCCAAAATTATTCATAAATAAAGCTTGATCCAAAATTAACAAGTTGGCCCAATTTCAAAAAGAATTGTAAAATCATTTTCTAGAAAAATAAAATATTTAATCAAATTTCTAATAAATAGAATATATAATATCCAAAAAGCAATTTAATAAAATTTTCTTAACAAAAATCGAATTTAATAAAATATTTAAATAAGAAATTTAAGTCAAAGTCCGTAAATTAAGGAATATAATGTGGCCGTTTGGGGTTCCTTAAACTTAAAATAAGTTACTTATTTTATTTTTATTTTTTACATATATTCATATTTTTTTAAAGATAAATATTTATTTTAGAATTTTAAAATCAAATATTATTTTAAAAATAAAAAATATGTTACTTATTTTCAGAAAAACTACATGCATACCTACTTTTTTCTAGAAATAAGGGTTTATTTCCGGAAAATAAGTGAGGCCAAACAGGGCCAGTATTATATATTTATCAGGGTCATTACATTATATTATAATAACAATATTTATTAATATATAATGTTAGGAATTAAGAGTCCCAGAAGTTTATAAAGGGGGGGTGAATGTATACTTCAAAGATTTTATCCTTCTCTTTAGCTGTGATGAATTGTTTGTTGATTTGATTCGAGAGTTTATTGAAACAAGGTTGGTGTTTTCAAGAACATAAAACAATAAGTAATAAAACACCAGATGTAACTTTCAATCTAATTGTATTAGAATGAACTTTGCTAAAATCTGAAATTCAACTTGAATTACAGCTTCTTGTTCTAGGAAGAATACAAATGTATGAATACACTTGATATAATTTTCTTAGATTCTGTCTAATGAGGCTGTGCATAAACTATATAGACAACATGTCATATTGCACATACTCACATAAGACAGTTCAGCTAAAACTAGAAATAGACAAGAAATACTTTACATTTGACTACTATCTATTTCTAGCTAACACCTGTTTTGACAGTCTTTTATGTTCAGCTTTATATGTTCTGTCATTTGTCTTGCTTGTCTTCCCAGCTTCATTATAGTCTTGTCTCTATCTTCACAGGCTTGACTTATCCTGCAAAGACAGAGATGCAAATTATATGTCTTGTTCTTCTACAATTTTCATTGAAAATAGCTCTTTTGAACAATCGAGTCCTATGTTGAAATTACTTCGAAAAGTCATGGTGATTGACTTCTCGATTGAGTACTAGCTGTGACTTCTCGATTAGTCCTTGAATGGCTTACTTCTCGAATGTTTAGACTTCTCGATCGCATACTGTATTTGATGACTTCTCGATTAGACTAGACTTCTCGAATGATCACTTGAAATTGAGACTTCTCGATTGGGTACTAGTTATGACTTCTCGATTAGTCCTTGAATGGCTTACTTCTCGAATGTTTAGATTTCTCGATCGCATACTGCATTTGATGACTTCTCGATTAGACTAAATTTCTCGAATGATCACTTGAAATTGAGACTTCTCGATTGGTTCAGGTCTACCACTTCTCAAATGCTCATTTTGCTAACTTCTCGAATTGATTTACTGGACTTCTCGAATGTATACATTTTCACACTACTCGATTGCCTTCAATATCTTGACTTCTCAAATGGATACTTCTCAATCGAATACTGAGTCAATGAGTGTTTTGAGACTTCTCGATCAGTTGCATATTCCTAACTTCTCGAATGGGTGACTTCTCGAATGTGCATTTGCCTTAGTCGAATTCTCAGACTGCATTCCTTATTTATTCAATAAGCATTCTTTGTCTTGTTGCATGATTCAACTTGAATCTTCTAACAGGCTTTATTCTTTGACTTTAATTACAACTTGGAATTACAATTTGATCATACTTCTGTTTGCAGAAATACATAGAAATGTATAAGTCACTACCATATTACAGAAGTTCTAAATATATTATAACAAGACAAATAAATACATAGAATAGGCTTGATTTGGTCCAACATATAAATTATAATTATCATATGTGTAGCATGGACAAATAATCTAATTATAAAAAATTAGTAAAATATTTAATTTGATTGGATTGGATTGAATTTGAGATTCGATTACCCGTTATCCTAATGGAGCGGGATATGGATTGGCATTTAAAATATCCAACATTTGATCTAATTCAATTTGATCTGAAAAAATAAATGAATTTAAATATGAGTTTAAGGTTATCTCATCCAAGTCCGTTCTGTTGACGGCCTACTAAGATATTCATTTTCAAAAATTTTTGTTTCAAAGAAATATATATTATATATATGAGCGAACTACTATATGGTTTGTTTGAAAATTTAAATTTCATTTCTAAATTATGGATTTTTTTAAATAATATGTCTACGCAATTAAAAATATTTAAATATTATTTAAAATTATAAATAACAATTTAATTCATATCATTTTAAAAACTTATTATTAAAATAAATTCCCAAATATAATCTTAATTAATATACCAATTACCTACTTAAAAATATCCTCACCTAATAACCAACATTTGACTTTTGATGAAATACAAGCAATTGAAATAATGATATCCAGATACACAATATAAATAAGCAGATATGCTTAGAAATTAAATAGTATCTTTTTTTTTAAGACAAAGATTAAATAATATCTTCTTTTTAGACAAAAATTAAATAGTATCTTAAATTCTAAATTAATTACCCATTATCAAATCACATTTCACTATATATAGTGATAGTCATGGACACTTGATTACAACCGTAGTAGGTACCTCGTGTAATATCTTGTTAAAATAAACTTATATCAACAACATTACAAATATGATCAAGCTTTTCCTCGCAATTCTCCTGTTCTATATCGTTAGCACAGGTAATTATCATTTTACACAGTAAATATGTACATAAATTTATTTTACCTTTAGCGGAGCCAGAAATTTTTAGATAAAATCCGTGACAGCTAAATGCTTAAAAATTATATAAATTAATTTTTTTAGTCGGGATTTAAGATCCCACTAGTCCTTATATAACTTCACCGCAATCCAATATTTCTCACCAATACGATTTATGTTTTTACAGGATGCGAGGGGTGCACAACAAATGATATAAAGGTGGTTGTGGGACTATCAGGAAGACAAATACAAGGGAAACCCGAATACACAGTGCTTGTTGTTAACAACTGCACTTGTGCTGCACAAGCTATTCTTTTATCATGCCCGAATTTCAACACAGTGGAACCTATAGATCCGATACTTATGATCCCTGATCATAATGGCCATTGTCTCATCAATGGAAGCCGCCCCATGGCAGCCAAAAGTTACCTTACGTTTAGATATGCATGGGATGAACGGTTTGCGCTTCCTTGTGTTGCAGTGAGTCCAGTTGGTTGCGCAGTAAAAGATTAATTCATCTTTTTAAAATTATTTGTAAAATGCTTGATTGTTGGATCTTCGGTGATTCAGATTTATCAGTCTATCAAGTTAACTCAATTGATTAGTATGATATTTGTTCAAAAAGACGGCGACTAATCAGGATTAATCGTTGTTCAGTGACTTTCCGTACTGATTTTATACTAATTGGGTTAAAAAACATTTTTTTGTAAAAATCGGTTAATCGGTCAAAAATCGGAATTAATCGATCAAAATTTAGAATATATATATTTAAATTATTTTTTTATAACTTCAATTAATTAACTTGTAAGTTTGTTCTCTCTTATTTTAAAATTTTATTATACAGTTACTTAAATCTATATTATGTATGCAAAATAATTATATATATATATATATATATATATAATATTAAATAGATCCCGATAAATGATCCGATTAATCACTCAGATTAAACCCCGATTATCCGAATAATCCATGTTCGGTGCCTACACCGATTAATTCCGATTCACATTTTTTACAACACTATGATATGTTTCTTTTCCTGGTGTCAACTTTATAGTTTATAGAAGGTTATAACACGTACGAAACACGAGATTCGCACGGGATAACTAATATTTAAGTAAATTAATTTTTTATTTATATTTTTATTGATATTTAATATAAAATTTTATAATATTAAGAATTTATGTTAATATTATATGTTCTCTTATTTTATATAAATTTATTTTATTTAATATACACTAACTTATATCCCGTACAATTCACTGATGAAATTTTTTAATATTTTTAATATGATTTGAATTTATTTTTATTTGTATAATAATAATAATTTAAACTTTATTTAATATTATATGTATTTATTTTTATATAATTTATTTGTATTTATATTTTACTAGGATAATGTTTGTGTGTTTTGTATAGCTAGAGATGTATTTTAGTTAGGAGATTAATGTTTGTTTGTGTATGTTTTGTTTTCGATCTAAACTACTATGTTATTATATTATAAATGAAATAAATTATACATGTTTAATTTAATTTTTTTAGAAAGAATTTACAATTTTGTTGGAAGACGTTGAACCAACCAAACTACTAAATAAACCCATATTTGCTTATAATAAGATTTCATAATATACTAGCTTATATCCGTGCAATGCACGAATCAAATTATTTTAATATTTTTTATATAATTTGAATATATTTTTATTTTTATATTAATAATTTAATTTTTATTTAATGTTATATGTATATATTTTATATAATTTTTTATATATTTTATTTATATTTTAATAAGATAATGTTTGTGTGTTTTATTTAGAGATGTGTTTTATTTAGGACATTAATTTGATATATATTTTAGTTAGGAGAGTAGTGTTTAAAAATTAGGCACAATAATAACCATCCAGCCCAAATATTGACCAAGGACCACCAAACTTTAATTTAATCTTTCAGTTTTAATAATATAGTATAGATATGTTATAATTTGGATATGTGTCATAATAAATATATAATTGGGTCTAAAAAATAAAATTTTAATAAATATAGATATGTATATAGTTAGGCCCGTATTATATTAAGTAAAATTATATATAATACATATATATATATATATATATATATATATATATATATATATATATATATATATATATATATATATATATATATATATATATATATATATATATATATAT
>QRFB01013219.1:13883-25586 GCA_008931105.1 Oenanthe javanica
TATATATATATATATATATATATATATATATATATATATATATATATATATTTTAGACTCGTGGCCTAGTATGCATGATATATATTCTTTCTAAAATTAGATTTTATTAAAATTGAATGATTAAAATCGTTTCTACAGTGGCAAAAAAGGATCCTTTCTCTGATTCACCTAATTAAATTAGACGGTTAGGGTCTTTAATATTCATAAACTTTAATGATATATTAAATAAATATTATAGGATAAGTAGGATTCTTAAAATAGAAAATATAGAATATAATTTAAATATAATATAATATTATCCGTGAGTTGTTGTATAAAAGAAAGATTATCGGGGTTAGAGTTGTATGTATGATATATATTTTTTCTAAAATTAGATTTTATTAAAAAATTGAATGGTTTCATTTTTAATATAATAAATAAAATTGTATGTAATATGTATATGTTTTAGGCTCATGGCTCAGTACCGACCGACCAACCCACTGATCAACCAAAACTTTTAATCTTTCGGTTATAATAATGTAGTATAGATAATATAGATATTACTCCTCCATCCCAATTTATCTCTAGTTGATTTTTTATGATTAAATTGACTCAATTTTGATTAAAAATTTCACATATTATATAGTTAAGAAAAATTATAAAAATTATATTGTTAATTAAAAAGTATATGTAATTTACTTTAAAATACAATTTTCACTTATTCAAAATTTTTAATTATGAGTCAAAGATTTTTTGGTCAATTTAACTACAAAAAATTAAAAAGAACAGATAAATTAGAATAGAGGGAATACAATTTATGAATTATTAATAATTTATTTGAATTTAAATTAAATACAAACAATTTAAATCCGTTTGGTTGTAATTTTTTAACATTTAATTTAAACCGCCCCATAAAAGTATGGTTTTAGAGATCTTCCAATGGGATGACTGATGAGTATTATTGACAATTATCAAGAATGAATATAATTTCATTCGTCATCTTTTTTTCGATGTTCATTTACAAAAAGGTATTATTGACAACGACCTGCACCTCAGTTCGCCCAGAAAACCTTATGCAAGTTTTCTCTAACAGTAAGTGTGCGCGCAAGGGCACACTATTACACCATGCATACTCACATGCCTTAGTAGTTGACACTACCTTTGCACATATATACATATAAAGCACTCACACCCATATTACATTTCCAATGTGGTACAAACACATTTAACATATTTCAAACTAGCAACTTCTACTCAATTTAACTATGGATTACACTAAGAAAATGTCTTAGATCCAAACATGAAAGTTTAAGTCCTCATATCAAGGAAAAACTTCTAATCGTTAGTTTCCAGAAATTACATCAAGAACATATATAAAATATGTCTCAAACTTTCCATTTTCTAACAGATAGTGGCAAGAGTTTACTTGTCAGTAAATAGAGCTGAAGTTGAAACTATAAGATAAATGTCCAGAACTGTACTCTGTTTCTTCCTGGTACCGGCTGACAGTACTAGCAAGTAATATTGTGGCATGTAACTAGATAATCATTTCTTAGAGGAAAAAAACTTGTGGGGAGTGAAAATCTAAATGAGACTGCAAAATCTACTTAAAAAAGGAAATTTACATTCAACAAGTGCAGAAAAATTCATTCTCAGTCTCTCATCTGATGCAATAAAGTTCTGCTAATCACGAGATGTAGAAATTTGGCCGAGAACTATTTGGTACCACTTTTGATGCACTGAAGTTTGAGTTTACAGTGAAAAGCTCGCAGAAACTTGTTATCTGGACTCGGTGAGATCCTGGTTCTTTGTAGATTTATCTATGAACAGTACATCGTTCAATCCGCAACAATCAAATGAAATGGGTAGTTCTTGTTTTGTCGTAATCACTTGCCCAAAATTTATCATTTGAACCTCTAAAGTTAAAGCAAAGGATCTCATAGCTCATAAAATTGTACACTTTAAACCAAATATTCTCTGTATGCTCCATTTCTTATTCATTCATTCTTTAACATTCTCTTAAATAATATATTTTTTTATAAAATTTAATAAATCTCGTCACCTTACACTTTTTTATTTTCTTCTTTCTTCTTTTTACCTTTTTGACTCTCACCAAATATTAACAATGAGATATGACAGAGGAGTATTATGAATTTATGGGTGCTAGAGTATCTCTAGTACATTAATATAATAATTTTTAATCTTTTTCTAATAGATTGTATTGCATGTCAAATTTATATTATATATAGATTGTATTGGAGGTTCGGCTTTAGTATAAAAATTATTTGTTGATTTTAGAAAAAATAATCAAAATATTTCATTTTCGGAATTAATGGGCTCAAAATACTGATTTTCACCAACATGACCTGAATAATACTTGACCGGTGATACTCCACTAGAAGTAGAAGATACTCCACCAGGTGTGAAGTGCCGGAGATATCGGATTAGAGTGGCGTATCATCCTGATATTCATGGGGAATTAAGTGCATAACTTGCTGGTAGTCATCCTAATATTCATGGTTGCTTGGTTTATCTTCTATCGTCCGGTTTTAAATTTTATTCTACGTTTTTTTAAAGAAGTTTTATTTTATTCTTACTCCAGAATTTATTAAAATAGATATCCATTTATGAAGATATAAATCAAATTATTTTAAAAAAATATCTCTTATAGAACATATATACTAAAAATAATGAGTATTTTTAATTTTTTAAAATTAAGTATTTTGAAACATAAGCTAGTTAATTATTAGTTTATTACGTATGAATAAGAAAATAGTACTGCAATTAATTATCAACAAAATACATATACATGTGAGAACTAGAAAATAAAACTTTAGAAAAATAGTTCTTATAAAATTATATTCACGTCATCTGTTATTATAATATATATTAAATATGTAAATTAATTATTAATTAACTTTAAAAAAAGTTAATAGACTTTCTAAAACCAAATTCTAAGATTTAGAGTGCAAAACAGGGAAGTACACAGTTTCTTAAAAGTGTAAATTAAAAGAAAAATAGAACGATATACCGAAGTACACAATTTCCGGGAAAATAAAAGAAAACACCATGTGTTAAATTACCTGTTGATGACCAAGAAACATATGGGGGGTTAAGACATGCATGGGTTTCAATTTCAAAGGACATTTTACATGAAATGGCTGTTCGTTGGGTTGTCGAAGCATGTGTGATTTGTAAACAAAATTGTTTTAAAGTCAGAGGAATTTTAGATGACTTGTTGAGTTGAAGTTTATGAATTTTAGTAGGGGTGATTACCCGACCGCACAAACCGTATCACAAAACGCGATTTTTAATTTTCGTCATGCGGCTGCGGGTTGTGGTTTTATATTTGACTACGTACCGCATCGCATATAACATTATAATATATAGTTTATATATTATATTTATATTTATATAAAATATATGAATTTTTATGCATATATTATTATATTTACAAACTAATTTAGTAACATAATAGTTGATATATAAATATTATGTCAGGTTTCTAATCTTCCATATGATTGGAACATCTTTAATAGGTAATCAAAATTAATTACATTTGTTTTAAATGTCTAACTTTATTTGAACTACTAATTATCTAGAATTTATTTTAATTTCTACATTAATATTATTAGACCGCGCAAACCGCATAAATCGCACCGTATCACACCGCATTTATGTGGTGTGATTTATGCGGTTTTTGAGTTTTACGGTGCGGTCGCGGTTTGAAATTTGAACCAAACCGCATATGTGGGTTGATTTGCGGAGAAAAACCACACCGCCCACACCACGATCACCCATAAATTTTAAGATGTTTTAAGAACATCTCAACATTATCAATTCCAAGATTTCAGACAACCGAGGAAAAGCTCTTGACACTTGTGCGATTTAATTGTGCTTTTCTTCATCCTTTTTATATTTATTGTTATATCCCTTTTTATATTTATTGTTATATATGTGATTGTCAAAGTTTCTAGACTTCACATAACACTCAATACACGGAGTAATAAATTGAGTTGGAAAATTACAGCTAAGAATCAATGAATCAGAGTTGTCAATGTAATTGTACTATAAATAGAATAGTTTCTGTACATTTGAAAGTACACCAACAATCAAGAATATACATATACAAAATCATCATCCTCTCTCTAATCTTAGTTATAGTTATTAAGTTTTAATAGTTTACTTTTAAATTTTTATAACACATAACCTTTTTCTTTTTCAATAACAAAAGCCAAATCCGCATCTTGATGGCTTGGTTTGTTGGTCCCCAAACTGCATGTAGTGTCCTCTAATTCTTTGCTCTTTTTTGTGACTGCAATGCTAATTGTTAAGTATCTCTATTTACACATTGCAGTCTCTTTTAGTAGAGGGAACTAGCAATGAGCCATTAATGATGTACAATGCTCCTTCGGCATGTTATCAAATATTAATGATAATGGAACTTAAAAGGCGGATCCTACACCAGATCCCTGATCCCGACGAAAGCAAATGATTAAAGATTAATCACCCCGAGCATGATTGGATAGCCCAAGTGGTCGATGGTTTATCCTCTGATATCTCAGGTTCTGGATTCGACTCTAACTCATCTCGAAAATTTCTTAGAATAAGTACTCATTTGTAAGGCTATAAGCCAAATTATTCATAAAAGAAAAAAGATTAATCACCCCATTAAATCTGTTCCCGGGAGTACCTTAAAAAATGGAACGTTTCCTCAAACAGAGACCAAAGACGTACGCACGTATATCTTGTTACAACTACTGAGTAGAGAGTGTTTTCGTATAATTAGCATCATTATGAACATTTTTTCCTCATCATTATGGATGAAGAGAACCATACGATCACCTGCATTATGTAGTAATGTATAAGAACCTGACTAGGTAAATAAATAAAGAGCTGCTTCAACATGTCAAATAATATGACAGGGCAGAGAGTGTACTACAAAAAAATTCAGTGCTAAGTGTAGCACGTGAAATGGCTTGAAAGTCACAAGCTGTTAAATGAATTCGACCGTATTTATGATGAAGAAAACCATTTGATCACCTGCACCACGTAGTAATGTATAAGAACGCGACTAGGCAAATAAATATAGAGCAACTTCATTGACAAAGAAATATGGATGATTGAAGGCTGCAAGGCACGAGCCTAGTAAATATATATAAGGCAATGTATAGGACTTGTCGGTGTTGGGAAACTTTATACATTATCACGGAATCTATAGTGTACATGTTACAGTTTCGCCAATGAGATATCTTAGCTAATGTAGGCCATGAATGTTGAGATTCAGAAAAAAAAAATTGTATGCCATTGAACTTGTGATTTTCCATTTCTAATTTTAGTTATCCGTCTTCTCTTGCATATCATCAAGACGACAAGAAGACTAGTGTGTCGACACTCATGACTTAGCAAATCTTATTAATAAATTTCCTATCTAAAGGACAGTAAACAAAGTCTAGCTTGTATCCACTGGTGAACTGCATCAGTGGTACTTTCATTTTAGTTTAAAAAATGTAGGCAAAGAGGCTGAAGCTAAGATTGCAGTTTGGAGAGACACCCCTTCCTCTATACTAAAAAGTATATACAATGCCCCTGCTATCCTGTAGGCTGAAGCAGAAGCACAAACAAAGGTAATATTCTTGTATAAGACCATAAAATGATATGGGGTTCATATCGTGTAAATATGTAATAAACTTTATCTACGCAAGTTGAGCATTCTCATATCAGCACTACATATCTATTGAAAATACAGGACATGAAAACTATGGTTTATATGGAGACTCGTGTAGGCACTGATTGTTTCTCAAAAGCTTAAGCAACAAAACAGATTTCACAAGGATCTTAGTTGCACAGATCAGGATTCTGGAGTACCTGTTTTTTTTCATGTACGATATTAGTTTGAGAATCTAGGTACGGTTTTAATATTTTTCCTTCCATTCATTCTGCTAGCGAAATGTATAAACTTGATATTAAGAAGTTCGTGAAAGTCTAAGTTCGTGAAGTTTGTAATTGTACATAAATAATTATTATTTTAAATATATTCTAGTTCAAATATTTCATCAAAGTCATCTTGATAAGTCTTCCCTTTCAAATTCCAAGTCTTCCGCGAAGATTTCACATTCCAAGTCTTTGGAAGAAAAGAAAATTGAGCACTACCAAGTCTATGAAAGTACCAACCCACTAACTCCAAGTCTCCAACTAAAGTGCTACCAGCCAAGTGCTGCCAACACAGTTTGACATAAGGAGATCTAGCATGTATATAAGTGTGCATTGTAGTATTGGAAGTAAATCGAAAATATAGGAGAAACATGGCACACTTTCTAAAGCCTTGTTACCTTCTATGTATTTTCAGTCTCCTAGTACTTTCATCCACCCTCACAACATCATCTACAGTAAGAAGGGCAGAAGGAGAAGCTCTAGTCAAATGGAAGAATGACCTATCCCCTTCTCCTTTTTTTGATTCTTGGTCACTCACCAATCTCAACAATCTTTGTAACTGGACTGCCATTATGTGCAATTCTGCAGGTTCAGTATTTGAGATAGACATTTCATACAAACAACTCGACGGAACGCTTTCCAATTTCGGTTTTACTTCATTTCCAAATCTCAACAGTTTCATGATCAGAGACAACTACTTTACAGGTCCAATACCACCCGATATTGAAAAATTGACAGAGCTTCAGAACCTTGATTTTAGCTTTAATCGTCTCAATGGTTCCATTCCATACCAGGTTAGCCATCTTCAGAAATTGCGCACCTTAGACCTTTCAGCTAATCTCTTGGAAGCTCCAGAGTGATCCCAATTTTCCCCCATGCCTTTCTTGACTAGCCTCGATCTTAACAGTAATAGGCTTGCGTCAAAATTCCCAGAATTTATATCTAATTGTCACAACCTAACTTACCTTGACCTTTCATTTGACATGTTAATAGGTGATCTTGTGCCTCAATCAATATTTTACAATTTGCATAATCTTGAAGCCCTGTATCTTGATTACAATTCTTTTGAGGGCCCATTTCCACCAAGCATTTCCAAGCTTCCTAAATTAAGAATTCTTGACCTATCACAGAATAATTTTTCAGGTTCTATTTCTGATGACATAAGGATGCTTCATGATCTTGAAGAAATTCGTTTGTGTTGGAAATGACGAAGCTGTGTAAATAGTAATCGTGATAACTCAACACTNATAACAATTCATTTGAGGGAACTATTCCATCTTCTATAGGTCTGCTTAGGGAGCTTCAACATGTTGACCTCGGACATAATCATTTGAATTCAAGTATTCCTTCTGAGCCGGGGCTCTTGACTAGCCTGAACGAGTTACATCTTAGTTTTAATTATCTTACGGGCAATATTCCTTCTGAGTTCAGACTCTTGACTAACCTCAGCAAATTATATCTTGATTTCAATAATCTAAGTGGCAAGATTCCATCTGACATTGGAAACATGAAGCTTTTAAAATATATAGTCCTTGATTCTAATCAGCTGACTGGATCACTTCCAGAGACCCTTTCTAATCTCAGTAATCTAATGTTTATTGATCTCAATGATAATAGGTTTACAGGCAATATTCCGAGTGACTTCTGGAAAAACTCTGTATCCTTATATTATATTGATTTTTCAAATAACAATTTGTCCGGAAACATTCCCAAGGAATTTAATCTTCACCCGTTTCTTGATTACCTCAATTTAAGTGGAAACCGTTTTACAGGTATACATTCTGCCTCGTATATATACGTTTCTTTTTAAGCAACTTCACTTTAATTCCAGTAATTTAATTATTACAAATTTACCAAAGCTTCTTCATTTTAACAGGTGAGTTGCCCATAACAATTTGCAACGCGACATCCCTTTCGGTTCTTGATTTGTCAAATAATGGATTAAGCGGTGCATTTCCACTTTTAGGAAATCTTATGGATAAACTATTATCCGTAAATCTTGGTTATAATCAATTTCGAGGAATGATACCAACAAATTTCACCGAGATCTGTCAGCTCAGAGTTCTAAACATGCATGGAAATCACTTTGAAGGACCATTGACCCAAGCTTTGGCAAACTGTAAGCAACTAAAAATTCTTGATACTGGAAACAACAACATAAGTGGTACATTTCCGTCATGGCTAATTACTCATGGTGAGCTAGAAGTACTTGTCTTAAGATCAAATAGTCTTCATGGTACCATAAGTGGAAGTAATAAAACACATCCGTTCCCAAATTTGCGAATCTTGGATCTCTCCAACAATGAACTCACCGGCTACTTGCCAATTCGATATTTTAATAATATTAAACCTATTGATAATTACGATGATATATATGCTTCTCGAATGAAATTCGTATTCTATTATCCAGCATATGTATCATTAACTGTAAAAGGGGCCGAGTATGAAGTGAAAAAAATCCTTCATATTTACACGGTCATCGATTTGTCATGCAACAAATTTGAAGGAGAAGTTCCACAAGTTACAGGAGAGCTTAGATGGCTTGCATTGCTCAATCTCTCTCATAATAGTCTTCGCGGACCTATTCCATCACAGCTGGGAAATATGGGAGCTCTCCAATCTCTTGATTTGTCTTCAAATAAGTTGACGGGTGCTATTCCTNTATTCCATCACAGATGGGAAATATGGGAGCTCTCCAATCTCTTGATTTGTCTTCAAATAAGTTGACGGGTGCTATTCCTCATCAATTGACTCGTTTGACATTTCTCGAGTCCTTGAACCTCTCAGAAAACCATCTTAGCGGAAAAATTCCCCAAAACGGACAATTCAGCACTTTTACTAATACATCGTACCTAGCAAACTCTGCCTTGTGTGGATTACCTTTGACAAAGAAATGCATTCACACACTGTCACCAGAACTCAAAAATGGTGATAAAGATGGTGCAGATGTAGAATTACATTGGGAAATCCTACTGGGATATGTAATTGGATTATTATGTGGATTGTCTATAGGGTACATTGTTTTCACAATCGGAAAGCCTTGGTGGTTTGTGAGATACGTTGAAGGACTGCAGCAGAAGTTGATAAGAAAACTCGAAAAGAATAGTGTTCGATCAAGACGAAAAGGTTAAAACAATGTATGTTGTCTGAGATGACTGTTCGGAATCAGTATGTTACTAACTATGCACAAGTTTAGGGTGTCATGTAATAATTTCTTGTTGCCAAGTTGTGCAGTAGTTTGGAATGGGAAAATTAAGTTGCTTTTATGATTTTGGTAGTCGGTTGTTCAGTATTTGAGTTTTGATCAATTAGCCGATATTTAGAATATATTAAAATAATTAAAATATTTGTAATAAAATACATAATAGTATGAATATTGCATATATGGTAAAAAAATATATTTAATATTTACTTTAATCTTATTATATTTTAATTTAATTTTATATATGTTAATTCCTAATTAATATAACTTGTAATATTTCATATGTTCAATCTTATTTTAAATTTAATATATTTATTTTCAATTTATACAATATTAATATATAGATATATAGATATTTGTATTGTATGTTTGTTAGATATAACCCTATCACTACTTGGTCAATATTAAACGGTGAAAATTACTCCATGTACAATCATCATATTTGAACAAATGTTCAATTATAACAATTTCACTAAAATTTTAAACTCAAATCCGAAATCACGTAAACTAACCTGGTAATTGCTTATATACCAACTATAATTACCTTACTAAGTCACAACATTAGCAAGCTTTTGTACATCCTATACATGGCTAGCTTATATTCTTGGTGCTCAACAAAGCTCCATTTTTGGTGCTCAANGTGTACAATCATCATATTTGAACAAATGTTCAATTATAACAATTTCACTAAAATTTTAAACTCAAATCTGAAATCACGTAAACTAACCTGGTAATTGCTTATATACCAACTATAATTACCTTACTAAGTCACAACATTAGCAAGCTTTTGTACATCCTATACATGGCTAGCTTATATTCTTGGTGCTCAACAAAGCTCCATTTTTGGTGCTCAACAATGCTCCATAGCAACATCTTTATTAGTTAAAACATGTATTGTTGTTATTAGTTAATACATGGTCTCAAAATCTATCCTAATGACACACCTAAAACTCGAAAATTGGTGTTGTCTGGTATAGCCAATTTATTTCTTTCATCTATATTCCTTCCCCTTGACATTATACAAGTACCCAACCCATATCTAAAGAAGGTGCTTGGGAAATATATATTACAAAATGTGGACACAACTGTATCATGCGCTCAGACCTTGATCCTTAATAAATTAACCGAGGCATAGTTCTGCTGCACCGGATGGTCTAATAAGAAAACTGGACTCACACAGGTAAATAACTTATTGCATAGCAGCATATTAGTCAGATATGAAATTCTGAATGCAAACCTTGGTCCAGAAGTCATTTGACTTGCGCCAATAGTTCATTGTTTGAACCATTTAGACCAACTATATTGAGGAGGAAATAGTCTGAAAAGCGTTTTCAAGTACCTGACTATAACACAGAGCAGTCTATAAGTTTGTTGCAACAATGCTGCATCCTGCATCCTTTTTTAATCCCTTCTCCTCCACTAAATGTCTCAGTCTATTGACATCTTCCCACCTGTTCTGTTCCGCATACAAATTCGACAAAAACACGTGGTAGCTAGTATTTTCTGGATCCAAACTTATGAGCCGATGAACTGCAACTTCAGCAACTTCAATTGAGTCACTGTTTTTCCTACAACCAGCTAAAAGAGCTCCCCATATTCTAATATCAGGCTCAATTGGCAATTTGTTCACAAATTCAAGAGCTTCTTTTACATATCCTCGACGGCTTAGCATATCTACCATGCACGCGTAGTGGGAAAGTTTTGGGGAAACACAAAATTTTTCTTCCATTGCATAGAACCAGTCCCAGCCTTCGTCATCAAGTCCACAGTGACTACAAGCAGATAAAACTGATACAAAAACAGCATCATTGGGCATAATCCCATTATTCAACATGTCTGAAAATGTGTCAAGAGCTTCACTGCCATATCCATTTATCCCATACCCGTTAATCATGGAACTCCAGCATATAAGATCTTTGACAGGTATTTCATTAAAAATTGCCTTAGCTTGTCTTATACTTCCATATTTGCAATATAAATCAATTAAAGAAGATGCAAGAAAAGTATTTGATGAGTAACCAGCTTTCTTTATGTGAGCTTGTATGCTTTCTCCCATTCCTTTATCAGCCATTGTAGTACAAGCATGTAAAAGACTGACAAATGTTATCTCATTTGGTTTCTGATTTGCCAATTGCATATCTTTAAATATAATGAAGGCATCAAAAGGGAACTCACTTCGAGCATACGCGGATATCATTGCGCTGTAAACAATGAAATCCTTATGCTGGAGCTGAAAGAACAAACTTGTAGCATGTTCTACATTTCCAAATTTTGCATACATATGAAGAAGCCCAGTGACGATGGAAACAAAAGACATATATCCACTTTTCAGNTGGAGCTGAAAGAACAAACTTGTAGCATGTTCTACATTTCCAAATTTTGCATACATATGAAGAAGCCCAGTGACGATGGAAACAAAAGACATATATCCACTTTTCAGTATGAGAGAATGTAGTGCAAATCCAAAATTACGTTCTCGAGCTTGTATAGACGCTGTTAGTGCTTCCTGTACGCTATTTTCATCAAGCCTATAACTACAAAATCGCATATTCAAGAATACAATCAATGCTTTCCTTGGATGTTCATTC
>QRFB01013220.1:0-25583 GCA_008931105.1 Oenanthe javanica
TGTCTTCAAATCTTCATTCTCCACCAAGTTTACTGTCAATGGAATAGTTGTTGTCGTCTGTTTTAATTGTGATGTCACTTGTAATGTACTGTCATAGGCTTGAGCACTTGAAATGTTGCTGTCTGAGTTTTGAATCATGATGTGCATGAACACTTAGTGAACTTCTACTATATGACTCATTTTTATTCTTTTGTACAAGACAGTAACTTTCAAATGTACTATCACCTAACCAATACTTGTTAAGTGTATTGTCTACAAGTGACTACTAATTATACAGTCAATATACATATGACAATATATTTTACTTAGCCTATTAAACTTAAACTAAGTACATTAGTTGATTACACCACAATCCCTAACAATCTTCCCCAATTTATTTTTATGTAAAATAAAGACAAATTAAAAGTTAATTGCAGCTGCAAACTCAACCAACATAAATTGAAATGTTTGTACAAGAAGAGTATATAGAAAATTACCAGTACAAATACAATACATTTTTATCAACCTAAGCTCCTCTAGACTGAGAAAATCTTCAATTAGGCTTGAGTTTCCTTGACTTGGTTTCTTCTGAGGATTCTTCCTTTCATACAGCAACTCTAAAGTTCTCAGGGCCCCTCTTTTCTTCTGTTATCTTGGCATGTTCAGACACACGATCAAGTGTCAGCTTCACCAATTTATGAGAAAGGTTTTTCAAGTCTTGATAAGAATAATAGGGTTCCACTGGTCCTTTGGATGTGCATAGAAATTTGACTCTAAATTCATCAGAAAGAAACTTGTCCTTGGAAGATGTGTATACTTGATTCACCCTTAGTTTGTCTACTTCATCATCTTCCTTGGACATTGCTTCAATTATCTTTTCAGTTTCTGTACTTAGATTTCTTTCAACTTCTAGAAGAGAGCATGTGCTTAATCTGAAAATTCTTCCGAGGTTTGCAGTATTGAGTACTCAAAAATCTTCAACCTTGACTTCAATGCTGTCAATGATGATTCTGAGTGGATTTGTAAAGACAGAAGATACATAATCAGCTTTTCTGGAGAATTGATCATTTAGTTTGGCATACTTTAGATGAATCTCAGCTTCTTTGATTTGTCTGTTGATTCTTTCTATCTCCTTCTTTGTGGCTTCAACATCATCTGCAAACCTGTTCTTCTTCTCTCCTTCCTCCATCTTTTTCTTTTCCTTCAAATCACAGACTTCCAATGCTTTTCTTTTAAGATCAAACACCTCAAAATTTGTGATATTGAGGAGTTGTCTCTTAATGAGTTTGACTATTTCAGGATCCTTTTCAGCCAATGTCTTTAACTCTTCAAAGGTAATCTCTTTAGCAGACCCACCAGAGTTATAGAATATTTTTCTTTCAAGATTCCTTAGAAGACATTGCTGGGTTTTCTTATACTCCACCTTCTTCTCATACTCCTGCTTCTGCTTTGTTGAGATGATTATCTGGAGTTTGGGAATCAATCATTGCTCTTCAGGATAGGAAAACTCTTGCAATTGCTCCACAAGCTTTTTTAGAAGTTTAACATTTTTATCTTGTAAAGAATCCATACTCCATAATTCCTTGACTCCCTCTTCATTTGTAAACATCACCCCATCTGAGTACACCACAGTCTCAGGTTCTTCAGTATCAACAAAATCCAAGGGATGAGTTTTGATGGACTCCATTAGCACCAAGAATTTCCTGATCAGAATTCCCCTGAAGACTTGAGTCCTGATGTCTGAGCCCTTGATGACAAGCAACATCCTTCTGACCATAAAGAAATTCGCCTCCTTCAATTCAAGCCCCATTACTTCAACTTCCCGAGTGGAATAGTAGACATTTACCCTGCTTAGAGAATTGAGCTCATTCTATTCAACAACAACCTTGGAGATTGATTATGTCTTTGACTTAGCCAAGTTGTTAATTGTAGACCTCCTCACATCCAAGCATTCTTCATGAAGTACTTCTGTTATCAACTTCCATTGTCTCCTGCTAGGCTTCCTGCTTAAATGTGGCCTTGGTCTTTCAGCCTTTGCCTTCCTGTATTTTTTAGATAAAGTAATTTTCCTTGACAGTGAATTTGAAGTTACTGTCAATACAGGTTTGACAGTAGGTTCAGGCTCCTTGACATCAAACTCCACCTTATTCCTCCTGACAGTAACTTTCTTGACAGCATCTTCTTTGTCAGCCTCAAATCCAAGAATCATAACCTTTATAACTCTTCCTTCAATCTCACCAACTATCTTCTCATCTTCTCCATCCTTATCACCAGTTCCAGAGGTCCTTACATCACCATTATTGTTGTTGTTGGACTTGGAACTACCTGCACCTCCATCAGGCTTTTCATCATCATCGCCATCTTTTCTTCCTTCATCTTTTTCTCTATCTTCCTTAATTTCTTTTCTTCCAACCTCCTTAACTCCTCAGCCAACACCCTTATTACTTCATTTCTCGCTTCAGTTCTTGGCAGCTGGTTGAAGTAGTTGAAAGCTTCTTTTACTGACCTAGGCCTGCACAAACTGACCTTATCCAAGTTCATTGATCTATACTTCCCATCTGCTGAGCTACTGAATTTGATACAAAGAGGATTGACAGTAACATCAAGTAGTTTTTCAACCACTATTCTTTGCAAGATTCTTTTCATATCTTCATTGAGCCAGGACTTGTTTGTCTTGATTTTGAGCTTGATGGCTTCAATTACTGCAATCTCCTGCATGCTCAAGTACCCCATGCTAATATACCAACTGAAGCCACCCTCAATCCTAATAGAGATTACCCATTTGTTGCTCTTTAAAACCATGAAAACATCTCCAACTATTGACTCCCTNATCTCCTTCAATTTAGCAAACACAACCTGAAAGCCATCATTCATACATATCTCAAAGTTCTTCATCTTGGCTACCAGCTTAACTTGATTTCTCCCCACATTTGCCACTTGCTTGGATAACTTTGACACATTCCTAGAAAGGAATTTCAACCTTTCATCAACTTATTTAGGACCAAATTTTGGGGCTGTTGGGGTGCTCACACGCTCTGATTTTTTCTGGATGATCTCATCATCCCTCACCCTCTCACACTCAGGGCCTAGTGCCCTAGATTTTTTGGTGCCCTATTTTATTTTATGGTCATGCTCAAGGCCCTCTCCTTTTGACAGGGTCTTTCCCTGCCTCTCAATTTTTTAATCTCACTTCTCTTTTTTCTTTTACACTTATTCTTTTTCACACCCTCACTCATCCTAGGTGCAAGGGACTGAGCAGGTACACCTTGTACTATGGGTTTAGATTTTACCTTCATGATAGAGGAGATATGAGTAGAATCATTATCTTGATGTGCTTCAAGTTCTTGAGAGTTACTGTCAAGATTAAGAGTGTTGACAGTATCTTCAGCTTCAAAGTTACTAGCAATAGGAGTGTTGACGGTAACTGTGTCATTAACAGTAGCAAAGGTTGTGACAACATCCTTAACCAATGGAGTGACAGTGTCTTCCACCCTTTGAGTGAAAAGTTCTTGTGTACTGCCAAAGAGAGACTTCATGGTAGGCTGATCCCCCAAATCAAAATGAGATGCATCATATTGAAATGAGGATTCCTCCATGTGCTAAAAAACAAAAGTGTGTGCATCTGCAAGTGGAGGTACATATTGAGTGAATTCAACAGGGGTGCAAACACTGTATAAGGTACCATGAGAGACTAGCCAAATTCAATAGATGCCCCCTGTTGAGAGGGGACACCTAGAAATGTTCTATTGTCCCTTTGGAATTCTGTGCCCTTTTGAGAGGACACAGACTGGGTGACAGAGGTTAATGTCCTTATCTTCTTCTTCTTAGGCACACCAGGACCCTCTTTGGGTTCATTAACATTTCAATCCTTATTTGTTGCACTTTATGTAGTTACTCCCTCAACAACTTCAGACACTGATTCTAACCTAGAGGTTGAGGATCTCTTCTTTATCACCTGATCCTTTTGAGAGGAAACAGGTTCTTGGATGACAATCCTAGACTGTCTAGAGGCTCTAACATACTTGAAAGGTTGTGAGTGTGGGTTAACAATGGAGAGGTCAACTCCATTCCCATCACTCAAAGAAAAGATAGTAAAATATCCCATAATTCTTAAATTAAGTGAGTTTATTATAGACCTTATGTGGTCAATATTAAACAAATCCAACTCAGAACTGAGAGGTTTGCTGGAAAGTATGGAGTGAGTGTTTTTCTTTAAAGTAGGGTACTCCATACATTGTACACTATCTAGGTTAATTATGCCTACAACAAAATTAATGATTAGCATAAAGAATCGATGATAGTTTATTACCGGACTCCTGTTTTCCTTCTTACCTAGCACCAGCTTGAATAGTGGCATCAGGAGCTTTTCAATGTCAATTATGTAATCATGCACCATTGAGTGCACAATCTTCCTGATGTAGGTTGGGACCTCATTCCAGCCGCTGGTTTTACTAGACATGGCTCGAGTGATAACATCCATTACTATGCTCCACTCTTTGATAAGATATTTTCTATCCACCCCATGATGGATACCATTCTTTTGAGTTCGGGTTTGTCTTGGGCCCTGTGTACCCAATCATTTTGAAGAACTTGGCTAATTGAGTATCATTAGTAGGCTCCTTAAATTGCGAACCTTCTTCAGCTTCAACATGGAGAGCAACATTGATATGGGTTGAGTGGATGTTGTATGAGGTGTTGTTGATTTGAAAGGTTATAGTACTGGCATCCTGCCCCCTCTCACATGTTGCAGATGTCCACAACTGCGACAACCTTGGAATCTTCAGCATCATGCTCTTAGTTAGAGCATACGACAAGAATGAGTTGTTCCTGAAGCCAACAAATGGCTTGAAGGATTATCTTACTTCATCCATGGTAGTTATAGTGGTGAAGTTGGTTTGGGCAAGAGTACAGACAATTTGAGG
The DNA here is from genome assembly GCA_008931105.1 of Oenanthe javanica. Classification (NCBI taxonomy): domain Eukaryota; kingdom Viridiplantae; phylum Streptophyta; class Magnoliopsida; order Apiales; family Apiaceae; genus Oenanthe; species Oenanthe javanica. The sequence goes on from QRFB01013220.1 coordinate 4,902, forward strand.
TCTACACATGGTTGTAGAAAAATGAAAGGTGAAGAAATTTAGAGAGAAAGAGAACAATCAAGATGAAGTTGCAGAGAGAGAATTAGAGGTTTTAGAGCGTTTGAGAGTAAAAGAGTTTTAGAAGAAGTAAAGAGTGAGAGTGAATTTACTTTTTGTATTTATATAAAATGAAAAAGAAATTGTCAAGAAGAATTTTAATCGATTAAATTGACAGTTGTATGCTTAATTCATTCCCTTTTGATAGTAACTCTTGCGCTAAAATTCACAAACACTCTTGATAGTAACATTAGTGGTTAGAGAATAAATAAATAAATAATAACCCTAATTTAACTGTTGACAGTATGTTATGCATGAATTTTAGAAAACCATACTGTCAATGAATACTGACAATATGTTATTAACAGTAAGTTTCAGTCTTGCATATTATGTTGTCAAGACTCCTTCAAGTGATCGACAATAACTTATCATAATATGACAGTATATATAAGATATACTGTCAAGACACTTGACAATACTTTTTATTAACACCATATGAAATAAATTACTAAAAATAAATTAGTTAACTTCTCAGTGAAATTTCATCATGTATTTCCACTGTGATAGAAATCAAAACACCTTAATAGACCATTAATTCACAATGAAATTCAGTTAACTAATATTTTTGAACACTAAATTAACTTTCTACAGAAATACATTAACAAGATAAACTTAACATACCCAATTCACTCACTAGCTTGTTGAATGCTAGGAGGATTCTGATGATGAAGATGAGGAAGAATATGAAAACCTAGATCTAATGGCAAACTCTGGAGAAGAGTCACCTCTTTCATCAAGGCATATACCTTTTCTTACTACTGTTGATATGACTGCATCTCAGTACAAGAAAACTGTTAAAAGTTTAAGTTCTAAAATCTTTAATATTTATACAAGCATGCTAGCTGCTAATGAAGAGATTGTTAAACTGACAAATGCTAATGAATTATTAAAATGCAAAAATGAAGAACTAGAACTAAGACAAAATGATTTTGAGTCCTTACAACAAGAAAATGAGTTTTTAAATGACAAGATAGTTTGTGCTTCTCAGATTGAGGAGTTTATCAGAAAACAGATAAGTGAAAATGAACTTAAAATTAAAGCCTACAAAAATTCTTCTTCATTATTAAAATCATACCATGATGATAATACTGAAAATCAAAGGGTAGGTATAGGGTTTAACTATGAGGAAAAAATGGCAAGAAGCATGTGGTAGAGGAGGACACTATTCTGGATAAACTTACTGTCAGACCCTCTATACTTAAGAATGTCAAGAATCTAATGTTTAAAAAGATTGAGTTTGAATTTGATGATGAATCTTTAATTCTTATGCAATCGGACAATGTTACTGTCACAAAAAACTCTAGGTCAAAAGATATTGTCAAACTCTCCAAGACAGTTAGTTTTGTCCTTGACAGTACTCAGGGTCTAGAAGATGCTGTCAACACTAGGAAGACATCAAGATCAGAAGTTATTGTCAAGACAGCAAGATTAAAATATACTGTCAAGACAGTCTCATCTAAACCTACTGTCAACACTAGTAAGACATTAACTTCTAAACCTATTGTCATGAAGACCAAGAAGAACAAGAATGGAAAGTTGGGAATAAATAAGAAAAATGATTATGGTTATATTTCTAATGCTCCAAGGAAATTGTGTAACAACTGTGGATCTTCTAGTCATTTAACTCATGCTTGTACTAAGAGTAAGTCTGAAGTAAAACATGTCATATCTGTTAATAGAAACTTGCATATCACTCCTTTGTTAGATAGACAAGTATCTCATTGTGGAAATTTTGATTACATGTCTTGTAAATTAAATATGTTAAGCATCTGCTTTAACATGCCTATTGCATCCAATGATGTATGCTTACATAAGTCAGTCAAAACTGAGAAGGCAAAGACTCCAAGCCCTCCTAAATCTAGGATGGACAAACCACCTAGAAACAAGAACTCGAAACCAAGTATCAAATCTAAATGGGTGGCCACAAGAGTCATACTAAAAACTGATAAAATAAAACAAACTAATCTTATCTTAAACTGTGATTTGGCTAAGACAAACGAACCCAATTAGAGTTAGGTACCAAAAATAACTTGAAAACTTTGCATTGCAGGGAAACATGAAAAATAAAAAAAAATCACGCGGATCATTGACAGTGGATGCTCAGGACACCTGACTGGTGATAAAGCCCTGCTATCACAGTTCAAGGAAATGGTTTCAAAGTTGAGTTTGATCAAGACAGATGCTCAATTATTAACAAGAAGACAAAAGAAGAAGCTCTTAAAGGAGTAAGGAAAGGGAGCATATTCATTTCAGACCTTGACTCAGTAAGAAAGACAAAATCTACTATTTCTACAGAAAAGCTTCATCTTCTAAAAGCTGGCTATAACACAAGAATCTTTCTCATTTGAATTTCAAAGCAATGAATTATCTGATGAAGAGAGAATTGGTGAAATGTCTTCCTCAACTTGAATTCCGTCAAGAAGGATGGTGTGAGGATTGTCAAAAAGGGAAACTAAGGAGAGCTACTCACAAAAGCACTCTCAGTGGTTCAATAAATGAAGCTTTTCAACTTATTTATTTGGACTTATTTGGTCCTGTAAATGTGTAGTCACTGGCAAAGAAAAGATATGTCCTTGTAATGGTTGATGATTTTTCAAGATACACTTGGGTGAGGTTCCTGGAAACCAAAGATGAAGTTGCACAAGAAATTATTGATCTAGTAAGAGTCCTTGACAAGAATCCTAAGTTCAAAGTCCAATTTTTGAGAAGTGAAAATGGTACTAAATTCAAAAATAGTGTCATGAATGACTTCTGCAAAGACAATGGCATCACTCAACAATTCTCTGCATCAAGGACACCTCAACAAAATGGTGTTGTGGAAAGGAAAAACAAAACTCTCATTGAGGCTATAAGAACCATGTTGAGTGAAGAAAAACTTCCTACTCATTTCTGGGGTGAAGCTATTAATATAACATGTTATACTCAAAACAGGACAATTGTCAACAAGGCTTTTGAAAATACACCCTATGAGCAGCTAAATGGAAGGAAACCTACTGTCAAGTACTTTCATGTGTTTGGAACTAAATGTTATATCATGAAAGATTCAACAGAGGTCAAAGAGAAGTTTGATACTAAAGCTTATGAAGGGATATTCATGGGCTATGATATTGACAGAACAACATACAGAGTCTATATCATTGATCACAAAGTTATTGATGAAAGTGTGAATGTCACCATGATGAAACCAAGTTTCCTGGTGTTGAAGTTAGTCAAGAATCAGAGTCCTTAGTTTTTGAGAATCAAGGTTATTTGGAAGATGTTGATGATGAAGAATCACCAAGAGTTGAACACACAATTTCTGGTCTAACTAAGGTTCCTAATCAATCTGTAGAGAATGAATGAATTGCTCAAACAATAGATTACTCTGAGAATGTTCCATGGATAGTGGAATTGAAGAAATTGATGTTGTCAATAGTGTAAGAGTAAAAGATGCTGTCAATCAACAGAATGCAGAAGATTTTAGAGATACTATAATAGAAACTAAGTGGAACATGGATCACATAAATGATTTAATTATTGGTGATCCAGGAACATGAGTGAAGACTAGAAGAAACGTAACCAATGAATGTATGTATTCCTGCTTCCTGTCTCAAGTTGAGCCTAAAACTCTAGATGAAGCCATTATTGATCCAGATTAGATTAATGCAATGCAAGAAAAACTCAACTACTTTGAAAGAAGCTGTGTTTGGGAATTGATGTCTAGACTAGAGAATAAGTTTGTAATTGGTACTAAGTGGGTCTTCAGAAACAAGATGGATGATAGTGGAGTTGTCACAAGAAACAAAGCAATGATGGTAGTAAAAGGTTATTATCAACATGAGAGAATTGATTATGATGAAACATTTGCCCCTGTTGCCAGACTTGAAGCCATAATAATTTTCTTGGCTTTTGTTGCATTCAACAACTTCAAGATATTTCAAATGGATATAAAAAGTGCTTCCTAAATGGAGAACTAGAAGAACAAGTTTATGTTGAACAGCCCCCAGGCTTTGAAGATCCAAAGATGCAAAACTTTGTGTACAAGATACTCAAAGCATTGTATGGTTTGAAGCAAGCCCCAAGGGCCTAGTATAACATCATTTCCAAGTTTTTCCTTGAGAATAATTTCCCAAGAGGGATTGTGGATAAGACTCTGTTCTACAAAAAGCATGGAAAGGATATCATACTACTACAAATCTATGTGGGTGATATCATATTTGGCTCAACAAATGAATAACTGTGCAAATAATTCTCTGAGTTAATGCAGAACAAATATGAGATGAGTATGATGGGTGCATTAGTATTCTTTCTTGGATTTCAGGTCTATCAAAAGAAAGATGGAATATTCATTTGTCAAACTAAATATGTCAAATATCTTTTGAAGAGATTTGATATTGAAGACTTATCACCTGCAAAGACACCAATCTCAACAGCAACTCAACTAGACAAGAATTCAAAAGGAAAGAAGGTAGATAATAAGATGTATAGAGGAATGATTGGCTCACTCATCTATCTAACTGCTAGCAGGCCTGCCACCATGTTTGCTAAAGGTCTGTGTGTAAGATTTCAGTCTAATCCAAAAGAGTCACATTTGATGGCAGTTAAAAGAATCTTTAGATACTTGAAAGGCACTCAAGATTTAGGCCTTTGGTATCATAAAGAATCTAGTTTTGACTTGGTTGGCTTCTCATATTCAGACTATGTTGGATGTAGAATTGACAGAAAAAGTACAACAGGAAGCTGTCAGTTTTTGGGAGAAAAATTGGTTTCATGGTTTAGCAAAGAAGCATCACTTTGTTTCAAATTCAACTACTGAGGCTGAATACATTGCAGCAGGTAGTTGCTGTCCTCAGTTACTTTGGATGAAGAATAAATTGTTGGACTATGGTTTGGCATTGCAAGGGATCTATATCTTCTATGACAACACTAGTACAATAGCCATTTCTGAAAATCTTGTTCAACACTCCAAGACTAAGCACATTGACATTAGACATCATTTCATTAGAGAGCATGTGGAGCAAGGCACAATCAAGCTAACCTATGTGTCCACAGAGAAAAAACTTGCAGACATTCTCACCAAACCATTGGATGAAAAGACATTCAACGGGCTAGTGAGTGAATTGAGTATGTTAAATTTATCATATTAATATATTTCTATAGCAAGTTGATTTAGTGATAAAAAATTTAGTTAACTGAAATCCACTATGAATTAATGGTCTATTAAGGTGTGTTTATTTCTATCACAGTGGAAATACATGATGAAATTTCACTGAGAAGTTAACTAATTTATTTTTAGTAATTTATCTCATATGGTGTTAATAAAAAATACTATCAAGTGTCTTGATAGTATATTTTATCTATGCTGCCATATTGTGATAAGTTATTGTCGATCACTTGAAGGAGTCTTGACAGTATAGTATGCGGGACTGAAACTTACTATCAGTAACTTACCGTCAGTATTCATTAATAGTATAGTTTTCTAAAAACCCTGCATAATATATTGTCAAGGGTTAAATTAGGATTATTGGTTATTTATTTATTCTCTAACCACTAATATTACTGTCAAGAGTGTTTATGATCTCTAGCGCAGGGGTCACTGTCAAAAGGGAATGGATTGAGCATACAACTATTAATTTAATCGATTAAAATTCTTTCTTGACAGTTTCTTTTTCATTTCATATAAATACAAACAGTAAAATCACTCTCACTATTTACTTCTTCTAAAACTCTTTTACTCTCAAAGGCTCTAAACCTTCTACTCTCTCTCTACATCTTAGTTCATTTCGTTCTCTTTTATAGCCAAATATCTTAACCCTTAACTTTTCTACAACAATGTCTAGACCTCAAATTGTTTGTACTCTTGCCCAAACCAACTTTTCCACCATGGCTATGATGGGTGAAGCTGGAGAAGCCATTAAACCTTTAGTTGGCTTCATGAATAACTCCTTCCTGTCCTATGCATTAATTGAGAGCCCATTGTTAGAATTCCTGAGATTGTCGCAGCTATGGACCTCTGCTACATGTGAAGGGGAGCAGGATGTAAGCATCATAACCTTCCAAATCAACAACACCTCCTACATCATTGACTCAACCCATATCAATGTTGCCCTCCATGTTGAAGCTGAAGAAGGTTCGCAATTCCAGGAGCCTTCTAGTGATGCTCAGTTAGCAAAATTCTTCAGGATGATTGGGTATACTAGACCCAAAACAAGCCCAAACTCATACAAATGGTATTCATCAAGGGGGATGGATAGGAAGTATCTTGTTAAAGAGTGGATCATGATAATGGATGTTGTCACTCGAGCCATGTCAAGCAAGACCAGCGGCTGAAATAAAGTCTCGGCTTACATCAGGAAGATTGTGCACTCCATGGTGTATAATTACAGGATCAACATCGGAAAGATCCATATACCTCTCTTCAAGCTGGTGCTAGGCAAGAAGGAAAGTAGGATGCCTATAATATACTATCATAGATTCTTTATGCTTATTATTAATTCTGTTGTAGGCATAATTAATTTAGATATTATGCAATGTATAGAGTCCCCCACTTTAAAGAAAAATAATCACTCCATACTTTTCAGTAAACTCCTCAATTTTGAGTTGGGTCTGTTTAGTACTGACCACATGAGGTCTATCATAAACTCACTCAACTTAAGAATTGTGGGAGATTTTTCTGTCTTTTCTTAGAGTAATGAGAATGAAGTTGACCTCTCCATTCATATCCCATACTCACAGCCTTTTAAGTCTGTTACAGCCTCTAGACAGTCTAGGATTGTAAGCCAAGAGTCTGTTTCCTCTCAACAGGATCAGGTTACTACAAAGAAGAGATTCTCAACCTCTAGGTTAGAAATAATGTCTAAAGTTATTGAGGGAGTAACTAAACAAAGTGCAGCAAATAAGGATGAAAATGTTAATGAACCCACATAGGGTCTCCTCTCAACAGGGGGAACCTATTGAACTTGGCCAATCTCTCATGACAACCTGTATAGAGTCTGCACCCCATGTTGCACTCACTCAACATGAGCCTCCACTTGTATATACACACACTTTTATTTTTGAGCATATGGAGGAATCCTCATTTAAATATGATACATCTCATTTTGATTTGGGGGAGCAACCTACCATGGAGTCTCTCTTTGGCAGTACACAAGAACCTTCCACTCAAAGGGTGGAAGAAACTGTCACTCCATTGGGTCAGGATGCTATCACAGCCTTTGCTGCTGTTAATGACACAGTTACTGTCAACACCCCTATTAACAGTAACTTTGAAACTGAAGATGCTGTCAACTCTCCTCATCCTAACAGTAACTCTCAAGGATCTAAAGCACATCAAGATAGGGATTCAGCTCCTATCTCCTCAGTCCTAAATCTAAAATCCAAATCAAAAGTGCAAGATGTACATGCTCAGTCCCTTGCACCCAGGGTGAGTGAGAGTGTGAAAAAGAACAAGAGTAAAAGAAAATAGAGAAGTGAGCAAGAAAAAATAGAGAGGCAGAGAAAGACCCTGACAAAAGTAGAGGGCCTTGAGCATGTGCATAACATAAAAAAGGGCACCATAAAATCTAGGGAACTAGGCCCTGAGAGTGAGAGTGTGAGGGATGATGAGATCATCCATAAAAAACCAGAGTGTGTGAGCACCCCAACAGTCCCTAGTTCTAAACAAGTTGATGGAAGGTTGAAATCCTTTTCAAAGAAAGTATCTAAATTGTATAAGTAGGTGGCTACTGTAGGGAGAAATCAAGTCAAGCTGGTAGCTAAAATGGAGTATTTAGAAAAATGTATGAATGATGGCTACTGAGATGGCTACAAACCTTGGAGGTAATAAGGTGAAGAAAGGAATTATGATCAGGGAGGGTGTTGTGAAGGCCCCTGTTCAAATAGCTGGAAAAGGAAAGAAAAAATTATTCAAGGATATTGCTGATGATTTTATTGTTGAAGAGAAGGAAGACTTGAATGATGAAGAAGCATCTCTGCTAATGGTGGATGAAAATGAGAACAGTAGAGTGTTCCGGGATGCTAGTTTCAATGATAGGATTAATGCTCTAAGAAACTCTTCCAAAAGAGATCCCAAGAAATTTTCTGAAGCCATGAGGGAGTCAACAGTTGGAGCTGTTATCATGGTGTCAAAGAGCAACAAATGGGTGTTCTCTGTTAGGACTAAGGGTGGTTTGAGTTGGTATATCAGCATGGGATATTTGAGTAGGCAGGAGATTGCAGTAATTGAAGTCATAAAGCTAAAAATCAAGATAGACAAGTCCTGACTCAATGAAAATTTGAAGAGAATCCTACAGAGAATGGTGGTTGAAAAACTACATGAGGTTACTGTCAATCCTCTTTGTATCAAGTTCAGTAGCTCAATAGATGGGAAGTATAAATCAATAAACTTGGACATGATCTGTTTATGCAGGCCTAGATCAGTAAATGAGGTTTTCAACTGCTTCAACTAGCTGCCAAGAACTGAAGAAAGAAGTGAATTAATAAGGGTGTTGGCTGAGGAATTAAGGAGGTTGGAAGAGAAGAAAACAAAGAAGACTGAAAAGAAGAATCACGAAAGAAGGGATGGTGATAATGATGATGAAAAGCCGAAGGATGGTACAGGTAATTCCAAGTCCAATAACAACAATAATGGTGTTGTAGGGACATCTGGAACTAGTAATAAGGATGGAGAAAATGAGAAGATAATTGGTGAGATTGAAGGAAGAGTTATGAAAGCTGTGGTACTTGGTTTTAAATCAGATAAGCAAGATGTTGTCAGGAGAAATAAGGTGGAGTTTACTGTCTAGGAGCCTGAACCTACTATCAAGCTTGTATTGACAATAACTTCAAAGTCATTGTCAAAAGAAGTGAGGGAAGAGTTACTGTCAAAGAAAATTTATTTATCTAAGAAACATAGGAAGACAAAGGCTGAGAGACCAAGACCACACTCAAGTAGGAAACCTAGTAGAAGGATGTTGAAGCTGGTAATTGAAGTTCTTAATGAAGATTATCTGGATGTCAGGAGACCTACAATTAATAGCCTGGCTCAATCCAGGGCAAAATCTTTAATCAAGGTAAATGTTGAATGGTCTGTGGTAAACTCTTTGAGTAAGATAATTCTTCTCTACTCAAATGGAGAAATGGAAGAGATGAGCTATGAAATGAAAAATGCCACCTATTTTTTGATCAAAAAGATGTTATTAATCATCCATGGGACAGATATAAGGACTCAAGTCTTGATANGTCAATCCTCTTTGTATCAAGTTCAGTAGCTCAATAGATGGGAAGTATAAATCAATAAACTTGGACATGATCTGTTTATGCAGGCCTAGATCAGTAAATGAGGTTTTCAACTGCTTCAACTAGCTGCCAAGAACTGAAGAAAGAAGTGAATTAATAAGGGTGTTGGCTGAGGAATTAAGGAGGTTGGAAGAGAAGAAAACAAAGAAGACTGAAAAGAAGAATCACGAAAGAAGGGATGGTGATAATGATGATGAAAAGCCGAAGGATGGTACAGGTAATTCCAAGTCCAATAACAACAATAATGGTGTTGTAGGGACATCTGGAACTAGTAATAAGGATGGAGAAAATGAGAAGATAATTGGTGAGATTGAAGGAAGAGTTATGAAAGCTGTGGTACTTGGTTTTAAATCAGATAAGCAAGATGTTGTCAGGAGAAATAAGGTGGAGTTTACTGTCTAGGAGCCTGAACCTACTATCAAGCTTGTATTGACAATAACTTCAAAGTCATTGTCAAAAGAAGTGAGGGAAGAGTTACTGTCAAAGAAAATTTATTTATCTAAGAAACATAGGAAGACAAAGGCTGAGAGACCAAGACCACACTCAAGTAGGAAACCTAGTAGAAGGATGTTGAAGCTGGTAATTGAAGTTCTTAATGAAGATTATCTGGATGTCAGGAGACCTACAATTAATAGCCTGGCTCAATCCAGGGCAAAATCTTTAATCAAGGTAAATGTTGAATGGTCTGTGGTAAACTCTTTGAGTAAGATAATTCTTCTCTACTCAAATGGAGAAATGGAAGAGATGAGCTATGAAATGAAAAATGCCACCTATTTTTTGATCAAAAAGATGTTATTAATCATCCATGGGACAGATATAAGGACTCAAGTCTTGATACGGATGCTGATCAAGAAATTTCTGGATTTAATGGACTCTTTCAAACCTCACCCCTTGGATTTTACTGATGAGGAAGAACTTAAGACTGTTGTGTATTGAGATGGGGTGATGTTTGCAAATGAAGATGGAGTCAAGGAATTCTGAAGTATGGATTCCTTGCAAGATAAGAATTTGGAACTCCTAGTGAAGCTGNCTGCTTCAACTAGCTGCCAAGAACTGAAGAAAGAAGTGAATTAATAAGGGTGTTGGCTGAGGAATTAAGGAGGTTGGAAGAGAAGAAAACAAAGAAGACTGAAAAGAAGAATCACGAAAGAAGGGATGGTGATAATGATGATGAAAAGCCGAAGGATGGTACAGGTAATTCCAAGTCCAATAACAACAATAATGGTGTTGTAGGGACATCTGGAACTAGTAATAAGGATGGAGAAAATGAGAAGATAATTGGTGAGATTGAAGGAAGAGTTATGAAAGCTGTGGTACTTGGTTTTAAATCAGATAAGCAAGATGTTGTCAGGAGAAATAAGGTGGAGTTTACTGTCTAGAAGCCTGAACCTACTATCAAGCTTGTATTGACAATAACTTCAAAGTCATTGTCAAAAGAAGTGAGGGAAGAGTTACTGTCAAAGAAAATTTATTTATCTAAGAAACATAGGAAGACAAAGGCTGAGAGACCAAGACCACACTCAAGTAGGAAACCTAGTAGAAGGATGTTGAAGCTGGTAATTGAAGTTCTTAATGAAGATTATCTGGATGTCAGGAGACCTACAATTAATAGCCTGGCTCAATCCAGGGCAAAATCTTTAATCAAGGTAAATGTTGAATGGTCTGTGGTAAACTCTTTGAGTAAGATAATTCTTCTCTACTCAAATGGAGAAATGGAAGAGATGAGCTATGAAATGAAAAATGCCACCTATTTTTTGATCAAAAAGATGTTATTAATCATCCATGGGACAGATATAAGGACTCAAGTCTTGATACGGATGCTGATCAAGAAATTTCTGGATTTAATGGACTCTTTCAAACCTCACCCCTTGGATTTTACTGATGAGGAAGAACTTAAGACTGTTGTGTATTGAGATGGGGTGATGTTTGCAAATGAAGATGGAGTCAAGGAATTCTGAAGTATGGATTCCTTGCAAGATAAGAATTTGGAACTCCTAGTGAAGCTGTTGAAACAATTGGAAGAGTATCCATACCCAGAGGAGAAAAAATCCATCCCAACTGTTCAAAGAATCATTCAGGCTAGAAAGAAAAAGAAATTTGAAAGAAAGGTCGAGTGTGAGAGGACTCAAAAATGTCTTTTCAAAAATCCTAATAAGATAATCTTCTACAATATTGGTGGATCTGCGGAAGAGATCACCTTTGACAAACTAAGGATTCTAGCTGAAAAGGAACCACAAATCACAGAACTCATCACGAGACAACTCTTAAATATTACAAATTTTGAGGTGTTTGATCTCAAGAAGAAAGCTCTAGAAATCTGTGATTTGAAGAAGAAAAAGAAAAAGGTGGAGGAAGAGAAGAGGAGTAAGGTTGTAGATGACATTGAAGCCATAAAGAAGGAGATAGAAAGAAACAACAAACAAATCAAAGAAGCTGAAATTGATCTAAAGTGTGCGAAGCTTAATGATCGATTCTCTACAAAAGATGATTATGTATCTCCTGTCTTTACAAATCCACTCAAAATCATCATTGACAGCATTAAAATCAAGGTTGAAGATTTTGGAGTACTCAACACTACATACCTAAGAAAAATTTTCAGATTAACCACAGGCTCTCTTCTAGAATTTGAAAGAAATCTAAGTACAGAAACTGGAAAGATAATTGATGCAAGGTCTAAGGAAGATGATGAAGTAGACAACCTGAGGGTGAAATAAGTGTACAAATCTTCCAAAGACAAGTTTCTTTCTGATGAGTTTGGAGTCAAATTTATATGCATCTCCAAAGGACCTATGGAAGCTTATTACTCTTATTAAGACCTGAAGAACCTTTCTCATACAATGGTGAAACTGGTTCTTGATTGTGTGTCTAATCATGCCAAGACAACAGAAGAAAAGAGGGCCCTGAGAACTTTGGAGTTGTTATATGAAACCAAATCAAGGAACTTCAAGCACAAATTGAAGATCAACTCAGTCTAGAGGAGCCTAGTTGAGAAAAATAATCTGTTGTATTTGTACTTGTAATTTTTTATATACCTTTCTTGTACAAACACTTCAAGTTATGATTAGTTGAGTTTGCATCTGCAATTAGCTTTTAATTTGTCTTTATTTTACATAAAAACCAATTGGGAGAGATCGTTAGGGATTGTGGTGTAATCAACTAATATACTTAGTTTAAGTTTAATAAGCTAAGTAAAACATACTGTCATATAATCATTGACAATATAGTTAAAGTCACTTGTAAATAGTACATTTAAAAATATTAGTTAAGTGACAATATATTTGAAAGTTACTGTTTTGTATAAAAGAATAAAAATGAGTCATGTATTAGAATTTCACTAACTGTTCATGCACAACATGATTCAAAATTCAAACAACAATATTTCAAGTATTCAAGGCTACAACAGTACATTATAAGTGACAGCACATTTGGAACAATTGACAGCAACTATTCCATTGACAGTAAACTTTACAAAGAATGAAGATTTGAAGACAAAAAATTTACCGACAACAACTTTTCCATTGATAATAAACTTTGCGGAGAATGAAGATTTGAAAACAACAAGTTTTACTGATAGCAACTATTCCATTGACATTAAACTTGACGGAGAATGAAGAATTGAAGACAACAAGTTTTATTGACAACAATTTCAGCGAATTAGTTGACAGTAACATTGGAAGACAATATGTTTCATGGACTATCAAGCTTGACAACAAAGTATGCGGAGCCGAAGATACTCTCACCAAAGGGAAGTTAAAAGTTGACAGTNAGTCTTCAACGTCCCTCCACCCCTGAATTAGGATAAATTTGAATTGTAATCGGAATGGCTATGGCTATGGCTATGGCTATGCCTATGCGGAGGTGTTTGGGAAGAGTGATCAGAGGTGGCGGAGGATATGTATGGAATCAATCGAAATCTTTATGTAACTGCTACTATGCTGCTACAACTGGGTATAATAATATATATAATTACCTGAAATCTTTTTCTNTGCAACTTGGGAGAATTCAAGCAAAAGGTAAAGCGTGCTTAAATAGTCAAAAATTTATGCATATCTCATAGCTACTTTATCTACAAATGGAATGAAGACAAATTTGAATGGAAAAACAAACTTTCTATTTCAAGCTTTGTTCTAGGAATAAGGGAAAGTACACTTGTAAGTATGATATGTGTTTCAGTATAAATACACATATCTCATAAGTATTTTTTCTTATGCAACTGAGCTAGAATTTTCTCAATTATAGAAATATTAGCAAACTCATTGTTATTGTATCTATCGAATTTGGAATTATTTTCTAGACAATTGTAGCTAAACAAAAATTAATAAAATTAAATTTTAAAGTTTATACATTCTATCATTTTATCTGCTTAGTTTGTTTGCATCACTAATTTGTTAATTATAATTATTGTTGTTGTTAGCGAGAATCTTTCATAATTAATCAAGTTACATTAAACCCTCCTTCTGTAACANGAACCCAGACAGACAGTGCCACTTCCGACTGAGCACTGAGCACGACTATGGTACCAGTTATGACAACCCAAAACTTGATACATACTGGATCGAACAACCCACCACATGTCAATCCGAAAGAGCTAGTAATTTGGTATACTTTTCCTTCTAAAGGTCTCGAACACTGTTGTTCTAAACGACGTTGGATGTTACCTTACGAGTCTATCTATGACAATCATATTCCAGGAGTTTAAATTTTATTTATCCGACTTCATAAAATCTGAACAGTTCTGTGGTTTCTGCTTTATAAAATTTGAACAATTCAGAAAACTAATACCTACATGAGAGAAGTCCTTCAGTAATGAAATATTGTACTAACCATCATTATATAATTAACTCTTTTTTTTTTTTGCCTTTTCTTTTGTGCTTGTGTGTGACTTATAAGTAATAACTAATAAAAAGAAGTTGTCAGCTTGAAACATGTTTGTTGGTTGTATTTGACAACTTTTATAGAATGTATTTTATGGTAATCAAGTTTTAAATATGTTTTAACTAGTGAAAAATTTGTTATGTATTTTGGCAGAAAACCCTAAAAGTATATACAACAAAGTGCCTGAAGATGTAATAGGAGGATCTCGTTTCGGTCCGTTACTACTGACAAAGAATTATACCAGAATGCCTGTGGAGCCAGAGGATGATGTGCTTATAGGCATAAAAAAAGAAGAGTTTGTTAATATATCTGACCTTCTGTTCACCGAAAGCAGGGATTACCTCATCAAATGCAATGACGGACAACAAGTATGTGTATATATTTAATCAATCCTCACGGGATGTCATATTTGTATGTTTATTTTGAGATAGAGTTGTGAATTTTATCTTGTCTTCTTTAATCTTTCTCTATACTAAAACAAAGAACAACCGATGTCATTTAAGCTTATGTGTCAGCCTCTCATTAAATGGATGACATCAGCATTCTTATGTGTCAATTTCTCATTAAATCTGATTTTTAAAGTAATTATTCTATATAATTTTATCTCTCCACTAATTCTCTCTCATCTTCGTTTCTCATGTCTCACTAATTCTCTCTCCTTATTATTTCTCATTCTCTCTCATCTTCGTTTCTCATGTCTCACTAATTCTCTCTCCTTATTATTTCTCATTCTTCTACTATTTCTCAATATTATTTGCACATATTAATTTAATTATATTATATAATAAGCTAATTTTCTATATATAATATATTCTATTTTTCATCCATTTATTTTACAACTCTCTCTCTTTCCATTAATTCTCTCTCATCCATATATTTAGCTTTTCTTTGATACATTTTCTTACTTCTACTAATTATCTTCCTTCTTATTTTTATCTATCTTCAATATTATTTCCATTTATTTTATAACTCTCTCTCTCTCTTTTCACTAATTCTCTCTCATCCACATATTTAACTTTTCTTACTTCTACTGATTATCTTCCTTTTTATTTTTTATCTTACTTTAATATTATTTACATAAATATTTATTAAATTATTTAATATTTCATAGTTAAATAAATATTTAGTATTATTATTAAATATAAGTATAATACAACTTTTTTTATAATTTTAGTTCCCGCATTGAAAAAAGAACATTTAGTATGCTAATTCAGCTACAATTTTATTTTTTGATGTTTATGATAAAAATATAATTGATTCCGTTTATGTGCTTTACAAATTAAATTTTGGTTCAATTAAAATGAAAAATTTACCGTTTATAATTGTATTAAAGAAATTATTATTTAAATGATTATGAAATTTTCAATTGTATTTTAAACATATACATTGTGAAATCATTAAATTAGGTATCACTCTATAATTAACCGATTGCATCATAAAGCTTATGTGTCTTTTTCTTATTTAATTGATTATATTATATCATATAATGATAATGATGATGTTTTATTTTCTCCCTATATCTCATTTTTCACCCATTTATTTTATAATATTCTTTCTCACCCTCATATTTATTTATTTTTGTTCTTATTCTTACTTTCACTAATTATCTTTCCTTTCATTTTTTATTTTTCTTCAATATTATTTACACGAATATTTATTAAATTATTTTATGTTTTCATAGTTAAACAAATATTTATAATATTTTTAAATATTTATATAATACTATTTTTTGTAATTTTATTTTACATAATGAAATAATACTAATTTAAACTGTTACATTACTCATTTAAATAAATAAAAAAGTGATACTACTTGTCTTATAAATCTTAAAACTTTTTCTCTTAACTGAAAGTTAATTATTTTTTGGCATTTACATATTAATTTTGTATATTTTTGAAAAGAGCGATTCTTTTATTTAATTGTAAAGTATTTAAAAAAATTCAAATCTATTTTCTAATTTTGATATTTTTAAAATCTATTTTCAATAAGATTCATAATACAAAATAATGATATATTTAATAATCTCAATTTAATTTTTATAATTATATTTAAAATAATAATACATTCAATAATCTCAAACTCTATTTATCTTATTGAATTAATTAAAATTTTATCTACATATAACATTATTATAAAACCTAATTTATGCAATCAAATATTTTAAATATGTATGAATATTTCTAAAATATAACATATATTTACAATTAAATAAAACAATATTTTTAAAACATTATTTTTAACAATGTGCATCTGCACGGGTACTGTACTAGTTGTAGTAATATAGATATCATCATTATATAACCATCGTGTATTAAGCTATGTTAGAAAACTTAATGAAATCTTAAATATATTATACTAAGCAATGTATAATACTTAGAAATGTAAAATATTTAAAAGAATCTTAAATATATTATATTTTTTATTTATTAGTACACTTAGTACAATCTTAACTTATGTGTATATTATTTATGAAGGGGAAGACTCAACAGAAAACCCATATTTTAGAGAAAATTAAGGTACTTTTATCAGCCGTTGATTTGTATCTGTATTGCAGGTAAAGGCTGAAGATCTGGCAGGCAAGGTGGTGGTTATATATTTTGATTCAGTTTTGGACATGGATACGTTTTTCTTACCATACTTGATTCACACATACAACAATTTACAACATAAGTGTGGTTTTGATGTCGTGTTTGTCAATGTTGATGATGCTGTTGATAAATTGAGTGGCGAAATATCACTCGCTCCTAGTCAAGGTGGACCAAAGAAGCATTTTGAAGATATAATTTCTTGCATGCCGTGGACTGCCATCCCATTATCAGATATAACATCCAGGAAATGTATAAAAAGAAGATTCTGTGTCCCCGTAAAATTATATATCGGAACCCCAGTAGTCGTTGATTCAACTGGTATGATTTTGCAATCTCATGCTTATACAATCATTCTTAAATATGGAGCTATGGGTTACCCATTCAGTGATGAAAGGATAGATTTCCTAGACACTGAAGATTATGCAGCTTCTAGACAACCCTCCTTGACCGCCCTCCTGGCGTCCCCAGAACGTGATTACCTCATCTCAAACAAAGAGGAAAAGGTATCCAATATGATTATGCATTTCATGGCTTGATTCAGTAATAATGAAATTATGACATATTGCATGTATCTGTAAATCCAATTCAATCCCTCAATTAATCTGGTTATTTCATTTGTTTGTTGTGTTTTTAAATTCTGTGCCAATTTGATTAAATTAAGGGATATTCTCTATGGTATCTCTGTATAATTGGTTTTTATCAATGTTAATACCCTTCTGTTAATAAAACGTAATAGAATTGATTTCAGACGGTAAAAGAAATTGTATATTTGAAATTTTTATGAAACAATATATGAAATAGACGTTTGAATCATGTAAAACAGAGTTAAAATGAGTGAGATATTCAAACTCTATAATTAAACTTTGACCACTAATATCTCACTCATTTTGACTCCATTTTAGATGATTTAAGGATATATTTCATTTTCTTTTTGCAAAGATTTCAAATATACAATATGTTTTACATTCTGAAATAAATTATATAATGTTCTACTTAACAAAAAGGTATTATACGTGAAAACCAAATGTACAGGTTACCACAGATAGAAGCAAAAATGTGCCGGTATCATTGGTAAAATCCAATTGTACAGTGGTACCATAGAGAATATCTCTTAAATTAATAATGGCGTGATGTGTATGTATGTTTATTTGATGATGAAACAACCGCGAAACAGTTTTACTCTATGAATATCTCTCTTTATACCTAGGGTTTATCTAGTAGTTGTATCTGAATATATAATACAAGTTCTATATTAAATGTTTGGACAACTGATGATTTGTGTATGTCTGAGTTACTTATATTGCTGATTTAGTGTCACAGACATTTAAAATCTGTACTATTGCTAATTCTGTGGATTATTATACTAATAATACATTGTGTTTATAGTATTTTTTTTCCAGAAGGGTTGACATTCCCCTTTTTCATTTTGTTCTAGTTACTGAACTCGGTATGAATATTCGAAATGTAACTAAATACTTGCGACTAATCCTTCGCGCCTTTTTTTCTCTTTTTCCTATTAGAATTTAGAATAAGAGGGAGAAAATAAGTACGAAAGAAAGTGGACTTAAAGTACTAAGGGCTCGTGTAACGCATACTCAATTAATCGTATTATGGGCCGGAGAAATAAAGCTATTTGAAGTGGCTCATTTGTACCATAGTACCTAGCAGTGATCGCGGTGCCGGCGGTGCAAACTTTTCCTAAAACCGCAGTCCAAACCGCACCTGCACCACAATTTTAAAACAACAGAGACCACACCATGAAAATGTGGTGCGGTTTATACTTTCGATAAAAATAACTAATTATATCTAAATATGTACATAAATTCTAAATATGAATCAAACATTCAGAAATCAAATTTAGATACTTGATTAACAAAAATCAAATTGAATCAAACATTCAGAAAGATATTTGAAGTACAAAGTTTAACACACTAGAATAACACACTGGCTTATAGATTCATATAAAATTTTACATATATATAATATTTATATTATATATTAAATATTGCGGTGCGGTGCGGTTTGAACCGCATTTAAAAAAAGTAAAACCGCACCGTACAATTTGCTAAAAATTCAAACCGCAACCACACTACAAAATATAAAAACCACGGATCATAGTGGGGTTCGGTGCGGTAGGGGCGGTTTTTGCGGTTTGATGCTCACCCCTTATAGTACCCTAAGTATGAATAAGGATTAACATTTACTCATTAGACCTAGTCCCATTTGTGTGACACCTCTTTGTGCTATGTCCCTGGATTATTTGATGGTAAACACTATTTCACTGTTAGACTCCCACAAACTAAGTTTAGGTGTTATTATATCAGTTGCATATTTTTATAAAAAATATTCATAGTAATTTCTAAAGCGAAGATCTTCCATTGTCCGATAGTTTTCTGATTATACTAAACTAAGAAATTGTATGTATACTATGGTTTTAAAATGTGGCTTGTTGTTTGTACTTATGTTACCTTTCAAAATTATATCATGCATATTCTTATTGTTCTTTTTAATCATTGTATATTATAGTTGTGTTTTTTAAAACACATGAATGCAAGGGTCGTTATGTTTTTAACAGTTACAGAAGTTTCCTAATCCATTTGATGACTCATTTACATTTTGAGTGTTCAGAGACAAGTATGAACCAGTATGATAACTTGATAAGCAAAAGTAACAATTTAGATATTATATTACAGAAGTTTCCTAGTCCATTTGATGACTCATTTACATTTCGAGTATTCAGAGACAAGTATGAACCAATATGATAACTTGATAAGCAAAAGTAACAATTTAGATATTATATTACTGTTCTACAAAACTCTTTGAATTTATGAGACATGAGTACTTTCTTTTAATCAAATAGGATACATATAATATATATATATATATATATATATANATAGATAGGTTAATGACAGGGTGGCCTATCCCTCGACTTGCGTGGAACAGCGCAGACACTCCAATTTACTAGAAAAGACCATGTTTTTAGACCTAAAAAATGTTGACGCATTGACTGGACAACAAAGGCCTTGCAGTAGCGAAGGATTCCATATGTACTTCTATTTTCTTCCCTACGAGTTCTGGCCACCTCTCATAAAAGGTTTTATAAGAGATTCGGTCATTTAT
Organism: Oenanthe javanica; assembly: GCA_008931105.1. Lineage (NCBI taxonomy): Eukaryota > Viridiplantae > Streptophyta > Magnoliopsida > Apiales > Apiaceae > Oenanthe > Oenanthe javanica. Next base: position 24,839 of record QRFB01013220.1, read on the forward strand.
AGCATGGTAATTTCTCCGGTCACCACCGGTAGTAATAATTAAAGTTTTGATTGGCTGACAACATGGTCACTGCCCTTTCCAGTATTAAATAGTGATAATAAAAGTTGGAATGTATTCGGTAGGGCACACCAGACAAGTAGGTGATCTTGTAAAATTGATAAAACCTGAACCACATAAACTGCCAGATATATGAATACTAGAAATTACTGAATCTGATTTTCTACAATGGCTGATAAATTATAATAAAGCTGATGCTTCCCAGTTTCCCACCATGAATTTGATCATCGTTTTGTGCTAATCCCTGTACTGAGAATCATGTACACAATACTCCAGCAAAAATAGAGTACTTATATCTTAGAAATTAGTGGAGACCAAACAATGAATTTCGATCAAAGAGAAGAAGCTTACTAGAAAAAAGACCACCTCCAGAGTGTCAACTATATACATAAGATAATGAAATTTTAAATTACTTACTTTGAGTTGAGTCAATGGCAGAATGAGATATTCTGGTTGGTGAGTCATGCCTTGGGAAGGAAAACGAAGCTGATCGCTAGAATGCTTAGCATTATTCTAAGTGGTCCCTTCCCCTGAAGCCCGGACATATTTTTTATTTGTCGAGTCTACATCTATATATATAAAATACAATGTAGAAGCCTGTCTCATGTACGGATTGATTGTAGGCAGCAGTTTCTCCAAATTGCAAAATTTAAAGTTTGGAAGGCCCTGAAATACGCCTTCTCTGTTT
>QRFB01013221.1:8907-20372 GCA_008931105.1 Oenanthe javanica
TGACAAGCTATAGAGGTATGATCAGCTCATTACTTATTCAAGTGCATAAAGACCATATATTTTATTCTCAATATGCCTATGTGCAAGTTTCCAAGTGGATACTAGAGAATCTTATCTTATAGCTAAGTTATGAATTGTTAGATATCTTAGGGGATCACATATTCTTATATAGACATAGATAATGCAGGTTGTAAGAAAGACAATGAAATAATTCCTAGAATCTGTCAATTTCATGGAAGAAGTTGATTTCTTGTTGAAATGAGAAGAAGCACTCAATACACAGTTGCAGCAAAGGCGGAAATGAAAGCAACCTGTGAATGTGATGCTCTAATCTTCTGGACAAGGAAACTTCAACTCCAACAACTCTGCTGAATATTCTCTACACCACGTATGGAACAAGCTCATGGACACCAGGTATCATTTCTTTCGAGAGTTGTCCCTAGTAGAATAACTTGCAGATCTTTGCTAAATAACTTTATGAATTTATTTTGTCTAAGTTGGTTAGTGAACTTGGGATATTATTATGTGCATATTTGTTGGAAATCCCATCTGCAAGGAATTATCAAAGGAGTTCACAAGTATTAAATTTTTAATATTTAAAGGACTTATGAATTTATTTGAAATTCAGTACCTCTTACTTTTTGATATTAGTTTAATTATCTTGCTTACAATGTTATATGCATATGTGGTAGTTAGATTTTCTAGCATAAGTTAGCAGCATAATTATTTGTATGTTAAATATTTGATGAGTATTAGTTAATGACATCTTGTTTAATTGCTCTGATATTTTGCTCTGATACTTTTAAATATTTTATTAAAAATAATTGTGATATTTTTGATATTAGTGACAGTATTTAAAATTTCTGTTCTAAGTAAACATTGCATATTTTAAAAATTACTAATATTGAAAGCTGAAGTATTTTTTAAGTTATGCGTATAAAATTCTCAATATTTTATATATTTCAAAAATATTTCTAAATTTGATTTTGTTTGCGAGGAGTTGTAATTAGGATCACAAGTATTAAATGTCAATATTTAAAGGACTTGTGAATTTCTATCTAATTATTTTCTCGAGCTTACATTGTTATGAGTATAATTATAATATGCTAGAGTGACAATTATTAGATATAGCATAGGAAGTTAGATGCTAATATTCAATCCTATGAATATTTAGTATTTAGCGAAATTATTTTATCTTATTAAAATTATGGATTGAAGCAATTCAATGATTATTAGTTTCATAATTCTGATTTGATAAAATATTAGAAGCATAATTTATTTTATTTTGAAATTATTGATAAATATCAAGTAATGTTATTTTGTTAATGTGTCTTTGTAATTAATTGTGATATTTTTAATATTAGTGATAATATTTGTTGCTTATCTGAAATCACTAATATTAAAAATAAGCCTAAATGTTTATTCTTCTATTGAATAATTGCCATGTGTTATTTGATTTATATATGCATGTCTGTGGTAACTTTTTAGTATTGCATGAGTATTACTATTTAGTTTTCTTTCTTTGACTGAATTTTAAACCTAAATGTATTTAAAAGAAATTTCTTGTCTATTTATTTTCCAAAATGTTTTATTTAAAGATACATTCATTTTTCTATCCGTTTTAGAGAAGAAAACTTCAAAATTCTTTTTCAAAACATCTCTTTTGAAAATCTTTTGATTTACAGCCTTACTTTGATTTCTAAAATCTAGGGTGTGAATAAATTTTTCTTGAGGATAATCTTTCTCTAAATCTCAAAATCTTTTATCATCTCTCAAAAGTTGGTTTTAAATGCTTTATTTTTAAAATCGTTTTCTCTCTTAATTTTTCCTTTAGAGTGGTAGAAACTTTGTTACTATAATTTTATTTGGAAAAATTATTTTTAACTTCAAGGTATCAATCACTTGTAAAATGATTTATTTTCAAATACCTGTTTCAATGTATGTTTCACATTGATTCATAGTACCTAAACAGTGGTTGTTGCTTTTAAGGCCTAGTACTGTATTGTTAAACAAATATCCAACCCCAATTGTCATGTTTTTATTTTAAGTCGGGGATACTATCATGTGGACAAAAATGATATAAATCATAATTGTATTATAAGTCAGAAAATCATAGTCCTCGATCTGATAAGGATGTTTTGCAAAACTGTTTTCAAAATGTACAGTGCAAAGGTTTAATAGAAAAGAGTCATTTTATTGATATAGAATTTGGTAAGAGAGTTGAATTTCTTCTTTGGTATAAATTCTCGCGTTTTATTTTGGAAAGTTTGTCTTATAAGAAATTCATAAGGGATAGAAACTTTCTTCTCTGATACATTTTCCCGCATTTTATTATGGGATATGTATCTTAAAGAAAATTTCGTATCATGCTCTTAAATGTTCAATCTTTAGTACTGACAAAACTCTTTTGCTGAAAAGCACTTTAATGCAATCTATTACCATTCCTTATTATATTTTTCCTTCTCTTTGAGATGAAAAATATGTTTTGGATTGTTAAAGTGACTATCTTTTTATCTTGTTGACTCTACCTTTTAGCCCCTATTGGCTTTAGAAGCTGGCCAAGAGGTTGAAAACCCATCAATCTCTTACTCAGGCCATACTACCAAACAATAATTCATCCACTTCCATATATTAACCCCTAGAGATATAAGGAACACATGTTAGTTAGAGGTTGATTAGAGAGGAACTACACTTGATGCAGCAAATATGGATGAAGTCGGAAGTGCACCCAGAGCTCTACCTCTAGAGAAGAAAAGTAGTATATAAACTAAGGTAACTGTAAGCTCATCTGCATCTTCTCAAAAGGATGCAGAGCTGAAAAGGCAATAGAACTGTCTCTGGAATTATTCTCTCAACAGGTGAGTCCATTGAAATTCGCTCGTCAGCCAGAGCATCTTGTAATGAGTAAAGCACATTATCGGCACTCACACTGATGGTAAGCCTAAATATATAAATTCTAGGAACATATTGCAAGGTGTGCACAGTGAGAGGTATAAGCATTCAGAGGAGATGCGGACTCTAATTTGTCATACATTACATTGTCCAAGGTATCTACCTCAAACAGAAGTTAATCTTCTGCATCCCTAAAGGAAGATCTCTTGTTCAAATTTATCTGGGCTTGAGAGGTAACTACTTGGAAGAAACATTTCCAGATCCTGGAAAGGAATGTCCACCTCCCGTTTACGGAGAAGGTGTGAGACAACTCCTTAATAGAACAAGGCAATATTCCCTAACAGATTTTAAAATCTTGGGATAACCCATCTCAAAGAGGTGAGGCTCCAGTAGACAGTGATTTAGCAATTGCTATTGAGTTTGGTGCTGAGACAGTGTTTATGCATGATAGATCAAGAACACCTCTACGAGGCAATTCTCCACTTGATAGTGATTCAGTTCATTTTGATGAATTAGGTGATCAGAAAATAAATGAATTGACGGATTTCACTTGCAGGTACATAAGAGTATATTTGGAATGTATAGTGAAAATGAGGGAGAGAAACACTTAAGTAAAAGTGGGGGAGAGATACACTTGAGTAAGAGATAGGGAGAGAAAGAGTGAAACACTTCTAAGTGTTCGACACTTGAGTGTAAACACCAACAGAACGTAGTAGAAGTGAGGAAACCATAGACCAAACACTTACCCTTGCTACTTGCTACTTCTGAAAGAAAAGCTACTATGTTTTCCCAATCAATGACAGAGGAGAACTTTCTTTGGAAGACAATCCATGAGAAATTTATGGTCCATTGGAGGATTCCTCAACTAAGGGGGAGAATTTAGTAGACAAGAAAAAGGAGAAAGTCTTATCTCCATATCCTTGGGGGAGAAGTTAGTATCCATAGGGGGAGAAGTTAGGACAAGAAGAGAAGGTATCATATCCCAAAACAAGGTATCTTATACTTGAAATGAGTTGACATTAGAGGATTCCTCATCCAAGTGGGATACAGAAAATAAAAGAGAAGACACTTCCATTGTGCATCTAAAAGGGAGAAGGAGAAAAAGAAAAAGAATCACATTCTCAAGGTAGAAATTTATTTGAGCTATGTTCAATGTTCTATTGAAGATGTTCCCAGGAATATTGATTCTTATGAAGCTTTGTTCATGATAAGTTCTTTAAGTTCAAACTATAAAGGATTTTGAAGTAGAGGAAGCTCAAACACAAAGAAAATGAAAATGATACTACTTGAATATCAGTTCAGTGCTAGAGGAACAAACATCTTTCATTTCAGTTACACAAGAATTCTAGAAATACAGAATCTGATCCAGAAAAACCAGAAGCATTATTTACAAGTCCCGGACCATTACTTTTTCTAGTTGTTAGTTGAGTTATCCTCTCTATGGGATTTGTTTGCTAAGTTTAAAAATCAAATAGGGGGAGATTGTTGGTGAGATTACGAAGCTGTATGAATATTAATTGTGATAACTCAACACTATAACATGATAAGTAAATAATACTACATCTACATGGAAATCAAGAAGAAATGAAGATAAGGCAAATACAGTGAATCCAGGCATTAGAAGAAGTTTTGAAGTCTACTACAGGTCACTGAAAGAAGTTCATTAATATGTTCAAGCCTTAGTGAAGAATAATATGTAAAGACTTTCAGGGTTTCAGAATTTTTTAAGATTTAGTATAAAGTGCCACTAAAAGATTTCAATGTATTAGCATTGATTGAAGATAAACAGTGTTCGAAACATAGGAATCTAGAAGGATTGAAGAGAAGGGAAAGAAAAAGGTTAAAGAAGACAGCTGCAGTCTTGAAGCTATACTCACTGAAAGAAGTTTAGTTATATGTTCAAGCGTCAGTGAAGAACAGAGAATGAAGTATTAAAGATTATGGTAATAATGAAGACATTGTCGAAGTACCAGAAAATATTCCAGTGAAAGTACAGTGCTTATTAATAGTCAGTGTTTGAAGCAATGCAACAATCCAAGGTTAATCAGCTGAAAAAATAGAACATAAGAGAATTTAATTTAGTGTTAGTCATTTGTGAATCAGACCAGTGCACTAAGCGTCAACAAAGCAAGAAGATAATTGCCTTGATATATCAAAAGAAAATCAGTTGATCAAGCTACATGAATAACTTTTAAAGTTGTACTCAAAAGCTTCATGAAATAAACTTAGGCAAGTACATGTTATGTAGTTCATACACAAGGGTACAAGAGTGCAAGAACAACATAATCACAACCGAGTCTCAACGAAATACTCTATGTAAGGGTATTGACTTATGTGGCGCCTACACTGGGTAACAAGAGTGTAGGCGTAACATAAGTTGATAGAAAATGTTCTAAGGCAAAAGTAACTCTATAAGGCTCCAGGGCAATGATATGTGGCGCCTGCACTCTATAACAAGAGTGTAGGCACAACATAATGAATAATAGAATTTCTTCTAAGTCAAAAAGTGGCTCCTGCACATGAAGTACAGAGTGTAGGCACAACATAGGCTTATTGGCGCAACTTACTCTCTACACTCTCATTCCCCTATAGAGGAACAACATATGACTTAGCATTGTGAAGAACAAATCAATTTTTAATTGATTTGAAAAGTCTACACCATATATACAAAATGACGTGCTCATTTTGAAAAAAAGATATATACAATCAAACAAAGAGATACAGAGAGAAAATTGAAGCCGGAGAAGAAGAAGATACAAAGCCATACACATACCTTCTTCACTAGAGTTTTATATGCTAGCCGGTTCATTATGTTACAAATACATAGGGCTATTGTAAAATACTCTCTGTTAGCTTGATTCCTTTAGTACAAACATATAGTCAAATATTGTATATGGATTAAGTTATATCTCTTTGTAGGAGCAAAGAACTAATTTTTTCTTTGGAAATCAGTTATATTTTTAACTGGGTGTAGCACCCCTCTGGGTTTATATACGAAAGATATATTCTCCGAAACTTGTCTCATTTATTTACTTGCTAATTTTCTAGATCTTAAATGATTATTCATAAAAATAGAAAATTAGTAAGCCAACCTCCTAAACACTATTCACCTCATGAATTCTAACCCACTAACCGAACTCTAAATTATTTATCCGCACAAGATTCGAAAGAATTTTTTTGAATTTAGTGAGTATCGTATTCAATCCCCCCCTTAAACGATACTTCGGGACCTAACAAATGGATCTTTCTTAGACAAAACAATCTCAGATGCCTTGATTTGATTTTCCACCTCTCTCTTTAATTCATCATTCTCTTTCTCCCCCTTTTTGTTATCATCAATAGTTGCTAGGTTTGGAGAAAACATAGGTGCTTGTAGAAGTCTGCTAAGAAGCTTTACTTGAGTAACTTGGTTTACTAGAATTTGATACATGCTAATTTCCATAGCAGTGATCCTATTCTCTAATTCCACAACTTTGTCTTTGGCTGTAAACTTAGTATCAAGCCTGTTCTTAATTCTGCTCATGAAAGCGAGACCAAGCCTAGAGTCAATAGTTGTATAAAAGTGTGTCATTGCACTATCAATTCCATCCCTGATTTTCTTCAATTCATTCTTAGAACCTGTGACATGCATCTTTTGAAGTTTGAGGTCATCCCTATAAAAATTTAAAATTCTTCTTTTTATAGGACCCCCTATATTCACTTCAGTTATAGATCTTCTATAGTGTGAAACTATTGCTCTTTCAGTGTCTACCAAATTAGTTTCATCACTAGCCATGGCAGGCTCAACCACATTATCATCAGGATCAGACTCAATATCTTCAGGATTCATATAAGAAATGTCATATGGCATTCTTTCTAGAGTCTCTTTCCCACTCCTGAATTCTTCCTCAGTCTGCACCAAACCCAATATCTTCTCAACCTCTTGATTAATGGTTTCTTCCAATTTCTAATAGTGAGGATCTTCATGTTGAAATGTTTCATCATTTAGATTAAAATTAACCTCATCATCCTCCACCATGTGGGCATCTACAACTCCTGCAGGAACTCCATTTCCTCCATCTCCCCTAACTCCAATCCCATCTCCTGGGTGAGCTCTGCTACAAATTTCTCAATTTTAGAATTTGAAGTTTCATGAGATGGTGAAATTGGTTTCTCTCTATTCTTTTCTCTCTCACACTGTTATTTGCCCTTAAGTACACTAAGTTTGGAGAAGGGGGGTTGAATACAAATTTAAAAATTATTTAAATTCTTGCGGATTTAAGTTTGTTTAACTGAAGAGTTTGAGTGTAAGAAAAGATTTATAATTGAACTAAGAATGTAATAATTAAAGTATTGAAAACAAAACAAACAATATTAAAAATTACTATTGGATTGGTTTTCCACCAGTATGTTTTTGCTTTCAATTGATCTTGGTAAAAGTACCAAACTGCTTACAAAGTGTTTCTACACAGAGAATGCTTAAAATCTATCTCACACTTTTTTTTGTTTTTCTACACTTTGCTACAATGAACTACTAACCACTATATAGTAATTTTCTTCACTTCTAATTCCTATCGACAGATAACATTATAAAATTACAACTTATAATGTTTACATGAAAATAGAAATTAGCTACTTGAACAGTCTTCTTTGGACCTGTCTAGTCCTAAAAGTATCTTTGTCTTGATGCATTCCTTGAAGACTGTGTTGCCTTGAAAGTCTTCACAATCCTGATAGGACTGTCTTCCAATGATTCAGTTTCTGCACAGTTTCCTTTCTTCTTGTCTTTAACTAAATTGGAAAACCTTAATCAATTGATAAATGATGTTAAGCTTATCAGTTGATTCTCCTTTGCTCATCCATCGATGGATATGATATCCATTGATCAGTTGTTGAATCGATGACTATTTGAGTTATCCATCGACTCCCTATCCATTAATGATCCCTTATCCGTTGATTGCCTTTATCCGTTGATGACTTGTATCCGTTGATAACTTTTATCCGTTGAGTAGTGTCTTCATCCATCGACTCCAATATCAGTTGATCACTTCACTTGTGAGAATTCTGACTTAGAATATTTAAAATTGATCAGCCATTCTTCACAGCAGTTGAGAAGCTATAAATTGCAGTCAATGACATCAGTCGACTACTTCATAGCATCCATTCAGGCAATACAATTAATTGATAATGAAACATGAATCAAATGTTACAATACAGTTTATCAGTTGATAAACAAGCTTCAACTGATAACTGGTTTCCTAGTCAATGGATATTTATAAGTCACATATCCATAGACCAGTTACAATGAATTTTAAATCCCTATTGAAATTCTAAATAATTTGTTATCATCAAAACTCATAATTCCTAACAATCTCCCCCTATTTATGAATATTTAAAATATGCATAAATTTTCTGTTGATGATAACAAAACTCCTGAACATTTTCATTCTTAGCAAGAATTACAATATTGATAAGTAAAGTTTTAGACAGAGTAATCAGATACCAGACAGGGATGAATTCTGATAATTTTGATGATTGAGGTTGAATCTCCTATCTTCTCCTTCTTCCCCTTGACTCATTCATCTTGTCTTCATTCTCCTTCATCTTCCTGTAGAGGGTTCCCTTCAATATCTTCTCATCTTCANACCTTCAGAATCTTCTCATCCTCAACCCTGTAGTCCAGTTGGCTTGCAAGATGATTTAATTATAGATTGGGTAGTTTGTCTATTTCCTGACAAATATCAATGCACTTTTCTCTGCCTTCTCTTTCCTTGTAGATCATCATGTAGAATGGTTCATGAAGCACCTTCCTTCCTACAGGGTTCCAGATTTTGATTCTGTCATCCCTTTCTTCTTGAATAGGTGTCTCCCTTATCTTCTTTATCTTCTCAAGAATGGCTTTCCCTAGCTATTAAGTTAAATAGTACTTTCTGTTGAGCATGGTGTAGATCTTCCTTAAGATGCCATATCCTTGATCCAAGACTTGATTGAATGTGAAAGTTGAATGTGATCCATCTTCATACTCAATGTGAAGAAGATCAACATCCCTCTTCCTTTGACCTTTTACTGCAATCATTCCTTCACTCTTGATTGGCATAAAATTCTCAGATTTGGGTTTGAACACTTCTATTTCTTTGGCTTGACCACTCTCAGAAGCTTGACTTTCAAGCTTCACCTCTTTTGGCTTCTCCTCCTTAGCCTCTTTTTCCTCAACAACAAGTTTTCTCTTAACTCCAGAAGTTTTTGGTTCATCTACAGGCTTGTTTGCTCTTTGTTTCATTCTTGGCCTCCTTTGACCTTCTTTTCTTCTGGCTTCTCTTATTAGCCAATCCTCCTCATCAAATTTCCTTTGCAGTTGAATAGCTAGTTCTTCTTGTGACTTTTCTTGTTGCTCCCTTTTCTTTCACACCAACCACTATTGCTTTGCCCAATAGTTTCTCACTTCCATTTGTGACAGATTTCTCTTTCTTCTTTCCATCTTTAATCAACTTTCCCTTTCCTTTTCTATCACCAGGTTATGAGCTACTTTCATCTACCCTTATTTCTCCTTTCTTTACTGCTTCAAGAATTTCTGGTAATAGGGTAATTGGCTCTTGTGCATCAATCTCCTTGTTTTTACTGGCAATTGAATCAAATTGCCTTACAATATTTTGAGCCAATTCCTACTTTGGATCCTTCCTTTGTATGACTTCCTTTGTATTCTTGATTACAGCTTCAACTTCTTTTCTCCTTAACTCCTCATACTTCTCCCCCTTTTTGTTATCAGCAACTAGCTCTTGCTCCAATGACTAAGAAATGAAAGGGGTTTCCAAGAGTCTGCTCAGGAGTTTGATTTGAGTTTCTTGATTCTTCATGATGTGCTTCATGTTAACTTCCATAGTTGTCACCCTTTTCTCCAATGCCACTACCTTGTCTTTGGCTGTAAACTCAGTGTCTAGCCTTTGCTTAATTCTAATTAACATTGTAAGGCTGAGTCTGGAGTCAATTGTGGTGTCAAAGTGCATCCTTGAACTATCAATTGCTTCTCTGGTCTTCTTCAATTCATACTTAGATCCTGTGACATGCATTTTCTAAATTTTCAAGTTATTCTTGTAAAAGTTGAGAATTCTTATGTGCAAAGGATCCTCTACATTCACTTCAGCCATTGATCTCCTGTAGTGAGAAATAATGGTCTTCTCTGTATCAGCCAAACTTGTTTCATCACTGGCCACATCAGTGAAGGAATTTATGCACCAGCGGAAGCATTGAATAACATTTATTTGCATATATTCCTATGTATACATACATATAGATACAAAACTATGTTATAAATTGAAGAATACCTCGATTGTTTTCCGGCAACAGCTAGAGAAAATCTTGTTCTTTAATCCTTGCAATCACCCCTCAAGTGTGGAGTGTTTTAAAGATATCCACAAAGAATCAAACTAAAAGATGAAGGAGGAGGCTAGAGAGGAAATTAGGGTTGCCTCCCTTTTAAAATATTTCTCACAAAATATTAGGGTTTTGTATTACGGTTTATAATCCTATATTTATAGGCAAATATCTCAGCTGAGATATTTTCAATAAATATCTTATTATTAATTCTCTTTTTAATTAATTAATCTTATTAATTAATTAGTTAATGATTAAAACTATTTTAATCATTAATTCCTTTTTCTAAACTCTTTTAGAAAATTATTCTCTCTTCATATTTAATTACTTTAATTAAATATTTAATTAATAATATTAAGATCTTATCTTAAATAATTTATAATCAATTAAATCTCATTTAATTAATTTATAAAATTTGCTAAGTAATTATTTATTTCATAAATAAATAATGACTAGCTATTATTAATTATTCCTTCATCTATAATTTAATCTCTTTTATGGTGTGACTCTTTAGGTTCAATATTAAGCCGGTAGTAGAAATAAATAATAATAAACATTTTATTTATTATTTATATGAATTCTATTAATTCATTAAATATAATTAATCTGATTAATTATATTTATTCTACATCGTGAGTGATGCTTCTCAACATATCGCGACTATCCAGATAATACGAAATCATTGCTTAGAATACTTAGAACCTGTCAGTAATTAGTTACCGTACAATTAATTCCTTCTACCCTTCAATATCCCGATTAAATACAAGGCATGGAACTCGTGTCAAGCCTATCTAATTTAATCATATGATTTCTTATTCATAATGCAAAGTTCCTTTTAATGCAAATTAGAAACTCTTTCTAATTTCATTCACTCTGGCCAGAGATTCCTGAACTTGCATATCTAAGAATAACATAGGATATTCACTTCCTTTACTGGAAGGGGCAGATCCTTTATTGATCCGTTAACTATCTCCATACACAAATCACTATGCCCAGAATGGACCTAATGAATGTCCTAGAGACTAAGGACTAAACCAAAGCATAAATCATTGTGTACGAGATTACTCTAACGATCTCAAGTCTAAGGATACTTGTACAACTATTTACTTAATAAACAACTATCGACACGTGAGTAAACTCCATTAGTAGTTCTACTTATAGAGTCATGTTCAGTGAACTTATTCCTTAATAAGCACCTACATACTAGATATAGTGTCATCACA